>JAZKJV010001192.1:0-147500 GCA_037367405.1 Ottelia alismoides | reverse complement strand
ACTTCAGGAAGTTTATATACTACTCTCATCAAGACCCCTGTGTTGTTTGGGTATCCTATGGCAACAGGTTTCGTCCGGCCTTCTTGTGAAAGATGCAGAAAACAGTTCTTCAATTGGATTCAGCAGGACAGGTTGTAAGGTGCCGTAACCCTTTGCATAGATTTTTCATGAAAACATGTACCTAAAAGGCTTTCAGAGAAAATGATTGATTGACCATATAACATTAATGTTGTTATTGTCATAATATTTGGCATTCCATTAAAGATTTTACGACAGTAACACTAAATAATGATATATAACCAATCAATCATTATCAATGAACAACTAAAATTACGTTGAGTGTATTCGTGATGTCAATTTCATCATTTTTATGAAATATAGAATGGCGTTAGAAAAGTGTTGCATTACATTGCCGAATTCAAGGCCTCAAGATAACCGGTGGGCACTTTTTTCCCTAATTTACCCTCTAGTTTTGAACTATGCTTCTGCGTATCAAATTCCAATCCCTCCTTATCAAAAACCTGACAGACCTTAGTGCACCATCCGACACTATGAATAGTTAACATCAACTTGACTAGAGGCATGTAAAAAGATGCAACCCACCATCATGCATGATTACTCCAAAGAGGCACAAACATCAGAACATGCCCTCTGATAACCAGTGAAAGAAAGCAGTAAGCGATTTAAAAAAAAAACAAAACAAATTGATGACAAAAACATCTACTTCAAGCAGCAGACACCCTCAATAATCTGTCTAATTAGTTGGAGAACAAATTTACATTTACTTGGAGAAATGGCATTTTATCATTTTAGAGTGTGATTGTGAACTGTACAAGAGACAATTTACAATCAGTTCAGAGAACTATAAGCTACAGATAATGCACATGTTGACAAGTTGTCATAATGGACACTCAAATGTAACGAAAATAGTTTTGGCCGATTCACTTCATCCCCCCAAAAAAAAACTCACAGCGATATATTATGAGCTTGGCTCTATAGCATGCGCCGACTTGGATTTCGTACTCAACTTCTCTATGTGCATAAATTAATCCAATAAAATGGCCCTGAGCAGGGACATGAAACTTCAAGTTATGGCAGCCAGCCCGATTGTTTCATCGTCATTGTTGTTACCAGGAATGGGGGTTGAACCACGGGGTTTAACTACAATAAAAGTCGCAATTAGCAGAAATTCATAAAGAATTAGTTGAAAGACAAGAAGCCATGCAATCATCACACAGCAATCGATGACCATCATGGCATTCAACATTAAGTCGCATTCTACATGAACATACCAATCTCGTCACTTCACCTAACAGAGAGCAAAAATTTTAAGCAGTGTGGCATATGATACACAGGCTCTTTTTATAAAAAAAAATGCTGGCTAAAGCCCATAACTGATGAATAAAGTTTCTATCTTTTCCAGAACTAAAGTATAATTCTCTATTATATAGTACATAATATAGGCATAAGATTGCACAGGAGACACAATATTACAACGTATGGAAATTATGGCATATTTTACATGGTATCAAGGACAAATCATTTATAGAGTTCTCAAATTATAAGAATCCAAACTTGCAGAAATCATAATCCTTAATGAGGAAATAAACAAAGCAATAACTTGCAAGTTGATATAAAATCATAGGAATATGATCAAAATACACATCTGACAAAAAATAGAGAACTCTAAACCATTGCATTTGAATGCCTATAGTACATGAAATCCAACACTAGCCGACCTATGTAGCACCCTTGACATATCTCATTGTGATATGTGGCTGGACGCTGGACTCGGCTGGAGTGTCCCTATTCTCAAATGATGGAATGTACATGAATTCTTCTCCCTATCCCTCTCCCTCTGTGTCATCTTCTCTAGTAGTGATTGGTGTATGAATCTTCTCTAGTGGTGATCGGTGTATAAGGTAATGCACCCACCCTCCGTTATATATAGCCCAAGTACAAGCCCATAGTACAATTCTAATATAACTACTAATTCGAATAACCTCCCTCTTGAGTTGAGTTGCATCACAATCTCTATAACGTCTTAAGCATGTGTTGCTCTATCATCGTCATTTGCAAGCTCTTCTTGCAAGTTGTCATTCCCACTTAGTTGCAATCAATGTTGAGTGTCATCAACATGCCTCCTCTCGATCACAACCGCACAACTCATTGTTTTGCTTTTTGACGTGGCACCGCACATCTTCCGCGATTCGACATTGTGTCGTCATCCTCTGGTAAACTAAACCGCACGATAACATGTTGCTCTATTCTCGTACAGCTCTTTTTAAGAATGACTAAGCCCCATCACATGTCACAACCCTTCCCTCGAGCTTATACACGGTGTTCGGCATCCTCGTTCTCTGCATCATCACATATGCTCCCTTACTCACTCTGAGAACTCTCCCTTAAATGGTGATTCGTTCAAGCAAAATCAAGTTCTTTGTTGTATGAACGTGTCCGACATCTATTAAAGTTAATACTACTCAATTAAACATGTGAAATTGCGTTGCTCCAGCTCCTCTCATGCGGTGAATTTCTCAACTTGCCATCTTGATCGTGTTGTCATCACATGCCCAATAGGTACTGAACTAATCCCTAGATTAGCACACATGATCTGAACATGCCAAATCCCTAAGATATCCTGAATCTACCTTCATCTATTTTGAGCACGCTAACAAGTTTCCCTAACAGACATGATGGAAGCCTCTTTAGTTTAGTCGTAATCACATACCACCTTACTCGCTTTCACAAGTTTCCCTCACATCTCCAGTAATCATCAATCTTGTGACCCTCCCTTTCACAATAGAAGAATTTAATTGGATCATGTGACTAAGATCAACCTCTAAACCTCATCTCCCTTGATATGGAGCGTATGTTATTGGTCATCGGCACATGCACCATTTGTTCTCTCAGTTTTCGACCTCTATCGAGACTCATTCATAAGCAGTGAAGCAATTGTCTCGTCCAATGAGATGATTTCCTCGTCATAGAGTAATGTCGTTACAATATGATCATAGGAAGATTTAGACATGTATTATCTCAAGCTTCTTCCAGACATTAACCATCATCCTAGTGGTCCCAAGAACAAGTGTATTGAATTGTTTGCGAGATCCATCATTTCCTTCCACTCTTCATCTTCTTTGGCTTCTTTATCTTAAGCCCCTGACAGCTTTCACAATACTGAAAATGATGCACTATTCAATGTGAACGCAAATTTGAACGATGTAATGGATCTTCCTCTACCACAAAACACTCATTATTGCGATTGGACTAGATCTCCACCAATTGCCTCGAAAATGAAGAAATATGGAGCGCTTGGCAAATTTTGAAAAATCGAAGCAAAATCCTCCCAATTTGTATTGTCCAACTCATCCGGAGAGTGCTAAAACCCCTATTTGCACTCATGAATCTTCTCGAACGAACTACGGATGATCCTAATCTCAACAATTCACCGTAACTGGAAAACATATATTATTCACTTATGTACCTTTTTGTTATTTTCCTTTCCCGTTGGACTCTTTATTTAATTTACCCATAGGCTACTCTCCTATATAAGAGAGCCTAGGGCTGACGGAATAAACATGTTCTCTTATTTTCCCAACTTGGTATCAGAGAGACGGTCCTAGACCGGAGTTCTCGAACCAAAGAAACCCTAACCCTAGCCCCACCGTCGAGCCCCTCTCTCTCTCCCTCTCTCCACCGATCTCGCACCGCCGGTCTCGCGCCGCTTCCTGCGCCTCCAGCGTGCCTGCATCGCGTGCGACTGCGCCTTCCACGCGCCTCCCCTCTCGCGCAGTCGGCCTCCAGCGCGCCGTGCGACTGCCTCGCGTGCGCCTTCGCTGTGCGCCTGCCTTCGCATGTGCCTGCCTTGTGTGCGCCTCCCGTCTCGCGTAGTGCATCGTGCGCCAAGACCTCGTGTGCGCCGCGCACCGTGCCCCTGCACGCGTGGATCTACGCATAACCTCCTAAAGGTCTCGATTCTCGTGCAGACAGAACCCTAAGTCAAGCGCACGCGTCTCCAAAGTAATGGGTTTGGTTGCTTGAAGTCTACACATGCAACTAAACACGTTTATGTCTGTGTAGACGATCATATCTTCTGTCTACTACTCCAGTCTTCTGTTATCACTATGTCAGAAAGCAAGGCAGATATTCCATCTATAGGCGCCTTCCGAGGTCCAGCGCCGATTGTAAAGATGGATGGTTCGAACTATGAATTGTGGGCCATGCAGTTCATGAGTATGATGAAGTCAACCGGTAAGAAGCACATTCTTACGGAAGAAGAGCCTGCTGAGAAGACTGGAGTTAATGCCTCGTGGGAGGCAGATGATGCACACGCCAAAGTATGGCTATCTGGAACTCTGGCAATCGAGATTGCCAATGATATCCTTCATCAGCCCACAGCCAAAGCAATGTGGGATATTCTGGCTGCCACATATTCTCAAGCGAAGAATGAGACAAAGATTCTGCAACTCCAGCATGACATATTCACTATCAAGCAGAATGGACATCCCCTACACTCACTGTACACATCTCTACGAGGAATGTTCGAGAAGTTGTATAGCTTCATGCCCCTGACAGCCACACCAGAGCAACAAAAGACCTACCGGAATGCTACTATGGTAGGAGTTTTCCTCGCTGCCCTTGATCATGAGTATGAGGCAGCACAGTCCCAGATCTTGGCAGAGTCTACTATTCCTCCTATGGAGGAAGCCTTTCACAGACCGAGCTGGGATTAAGTCCCCAATTAGTGTGAAAACATTTATCACGATTCCGACCTCGCGGCCTTGAGAAATAGGATTTCTTCATAGGCGGAGTTGGAAGAGGACTCAGCTTTCTTATTGACTTGTTTCTCATATTTTGAGACAAAATAGATGGAAATATATTTCAGATATTGACATCAGAAGTTGGACCAAATATATTGGAAATATCAGGGGTCGCAATGAATGTTATGTCCTATTTATATGATGCTATCTAATTTTAATTGCAATAGTCGCAACTTGCACATTCGAATCCGAAATCATTGTTTGTTTAATTTGGAGATATGCAATAATTTAGAAAGTCTTTTTTATTTCATATTTCCTCATATTATTAATGCACTTGGATGTTTGAAATGCAATTAGAAATTGTGAAGTAGCTTGGATCGATTTCACGAATTGTCTAGAATGGTGCACTAGACAATATGGAAATTAAGAAGGTTTCAAATACCTAAATCTCTGAGTGTTATTATATAGTACCATACACGGTCGAAAGATCGATATAATCCTCTTAGAACAATATGCACCAATTGTGTTTGTGGAAGGGTGAAACGAAAGATATCATTCATCGTAACCCTAGAGCTCTCTTATATAGGAGAAAAGCTCTAGGGAAAATTACATAGATAGCCAAAGAAAAAAAAATAAAAGTACAGGATAACATATAAAGAGATAAATATCTCAACACTCCCCCTCAAGTTGGAGCATAAATATCTATCATGCTCAGCTTGGAACAACAACGGTGAAATGGTCCCTTATTAAAAGCTTTGGTGAACATGTCAGCAATCTGATCGCCTGATGCAACATGAGAAGTGAATATAAACCCTTTTGAATCAAATCACGGGTGTAGTGGCAGTCAACCTCAATGTGCTTTGTCCTTTCATAAAAGGCCAGATTATTTGCTATAAATAGTGCAGCTTGATTATCACATTGTAAATGCATAAGAAGAGGCATCTCCATAGTTAAGTCAGTCAGAACAGACTTAACCAACATCATTTCTGTACTCCCTTGGGCCACTGCATTATACTCTGATTCTGTGCTAGATCTGGCCACAATTGTCTGTTTCTTGCTCCTCCATGAAACTAATGAGCTGCCAACTAACACAGTAAATCCCGAAGTTATCGTTATTATATATCAGGGTGTTGGAATGAAGGCTAGAGATGGAAGGGAAGATACCCAGCTCCTTTCTCGCATTTAGTCCCGCATCTGCCTCACTCCGGTCTTTAGCCTCAGTCCCTCCACGAACCTCCTTTGTCTTTCACGGAGGAAGCTAGTTCCCATAAGGAAAGGTCTCCTCCTGACCCTCTTTCTTCAAGGAAACCCGGTCCGGATTGTAGTGTTGTCCTTTATGAGGACTAGCCTCACTCACTCCACTACGGTCCCCTTCGTGCCGTACCACTCCTTACTCGAAAATCATCCATGCTTGCCCCTATGACTCTTCTCTCATTCACGTCCTTCCTCACCCCCGCATTCTCCGCCCCTTTCTATATAGGTCGGTAGGGTTTGCCTTCCTCACGGGGTTGAAGCAGGTGGGCAAATAGCTTGAAGTTCGCTTCTCTTGTTGCTCATCACCCAGCCCTTAAATATATACAAGGAAAAGTAGAGAAGACCAACATCATTTCAAGACTGAAGAAGTGTAGATGGGGGGATTCTGATTAAGACAACATTGCGTTGCATACATTTGGTGAATGAAATTGAGCTCTGACGCTTTTCATACGACTTTTCTTGAACTATAGAGAGCGGTACTATTAGAGTGATTTGATGCCTCTTTCTTAGCTTCTTATCATAAAGCTGTGCTACTAAAAGCTTTTTTCACTTTTTTTGGAATGGGCTTGCTGACTATATGAATTTCTTCTTCTAACGAACAGAATGATTAAGACTACTTCGTTTACTAATAGAATGAAATTGATGATGACTTTTCAAAACTACACTATTCTCTCCCCATAATTTCTCTTCTCTTTCATTAAAAAAATATGTCTTTTATGGCCGTCAGCAAGACCAGTCACATAAGCCCCTTTAGAGATAGGGACGGTCAGAGTGTCAACCTTAATCGACACACGCCTCGGGCATAATCAACTGATCCCGAAACATCTGATATATTAAAGAAGGCTCGAGAGAAAGCGAGCTTTAAACACCCCACTAGAATATCCAAATCAAAAACCCGCTACACAACCTCCTCCTCGACAAGTGGCCAACCACAAATCTCTATCCAGGAATTGCTCATGACCTCGCCAGCCAGGGGGCAGCTCCCTTCGTACCACTCCATGTCGCTCCTAGAAAGAGGTCGACGAGGATCAAGAGCGAGTTCTTGTCCTTCCCTTACTATAGCATTCTCGAATAGGATATATACCAGGCAACTTCGCATTATTTGACACTTTGATGATGTTTTATTCAGCAACAACCTTCTCTTCCCCAGTAGTTGTGCTCAATGTTGCTCACTACCCTATCACTTCGAATATTGACGGCCGTTTGATGCCTGACCTCGGCCTTATATAGTGGCGCTCGAAAGCGGGTCTAGACTTGCAAGCTGACTTGATCTATCCGATCTGCGCTTCCCTAGTTATATATGCATCCAAGCCTTCCGCTCTTCCTAGCTTTGCTCTACCAACATATCTGCTCCGCACCTGGATTTAGTAGTTCCCCCCTCCATGTCCCCTTTCCCTATGGTCCGTACGAGTGAACTTCTTCTTTTGGGACTTCTTAAACGTGGTTCTTTTGACTCTAGCTCTCTCAATTACATCGATCGCGTCTGCTCGCTACCTCTAGTTCTCTCGCTACAATTATGTAGTTCCAGCTATTAGCTCATATTCTATCGGTTGAGCACTAAAGCGGCCTATAGCTTCGCTTGAGGATAGACTGCAGGCTTTCCCCTACCCTAACTCGTCTAACTCTTCAAAGAAATCCCCCAATAGATAGTCTTTTCTTCTCTTTTTATTCTCTTTTAGTCTTCAAAAATCTCTTTTAGTATAAAAAATCTCTTCTAATAACCTCGGAGAGACTGGATATATTATCACTTCCCTTAATGGTCTAGTGGTAGTACAGTGTGTCTACCACACAAAAGACCAGGGTTCAAATCCCACTCTTGCAGGGGTTGCGTTAGGTAGTCGACGGCCAGCGTAAAAAATAGTCGAATCTTTCAACATGGATTTGAGCAAGAATCCATGTAGCCGACCCTACTTATAGTGGGAGAAGGCTTAGCACTTTTTTTTAGATTGGATATATTATGCATCCGCACAACCTGAAACTGTCAGGGTCGTGTCTCTCCTGAATATAAGTCCTGCACCTGGAGAGGAATTAAGATACCTCAAGATCATGTTGACTGCATCCATGTGTGACTGCCAAGGTTGCTCCATAAATAGGCTAACCATGCTGACTGCAAATGATATTTCAGGCCTGGTAATAGCGACATGCAATAGCTTCCGTACCAGCTCTCTGTATTGTCTCTTATCTACTTCTGCAGAGTCATCATCATATAGCCGTGCATTGGGATCCATTGGAGTAGTGGCAGGTCTACATCCTGTCATACTCGTCTAATATAAGAAATCAATGACATATTTCCTTTGTGTCATTACCATTCCCTACTGGTTTCTTGCAAATTCAAGTCCACGAAAATACCTCAGCTTACCAAGATCCTTGATAACGAACTGTTGTCCAAGAAAATCCTTGGTTGCATGAATTCCTTCGTCATCACTGCATGTGACAACAATATCATCCACATACACCAAAATAGCAACAGTACCTTTCTGGATCCTCTTAACAAAAAGAGAATGATCCACAGTAGATCTGACAAAACCCTGTAGTTCAATCAACTCTGAGAGCTTCTGAAACCACGCCCTCGGACTCTGCTTAAGGTCATATATGGCCTTATGAAGTTTACATACCATATTAGACTCCCCCTCAGCAGTAAACCCTAGTGGTTGTTGCATATACACTTCTTCTTGCAAATCGCCATATAAGAAAGCATTCTTGACATCCAATTGGAAAAGGGGCCAGTCCTTTATCACAGCAACGGCAACAAGAATGTGTAGTGTGGAGTGGCGTGCAACAAGGGAAAAGGTGTCTCGATAATCAGCCCCATACGTTTGGGTGAATCCTCAAACAACCAATCGAGCCTTGTATCTGTCCACGGAACCATCTGCACGGTGTTTAATAGTAAACACCCACTTACTGCCGACAATAGAAGCACCTGGAGGAGCGAAGATGACACTCCATGTACCACAAGATTGTAAGGCGGCCATTTCTTCTTCCATAGCAAGGCGCCAAGGGCCACTCTGTAACGCCTCCTGATATGATCTCGGTATATGTATCGTTGATAAGGCAACAACAAATCGTTGAAAATCCCCAGACAGTCGCGCCAGAGAGACATGAGAGGAAAGAGGATGCATCTTACATCTACGCCACTTTCGACGTAGAGCAATAGGCACATCCAGGTCCACAGTATATTCAGAAATAGAATCATCCAAAGCATTCTGCACACTCAAATCACCAGTGCCATCAGTAGAACTCAAATGTTCAGGACATACCTTGGGCGTGCTAGATGTTGGTGGAGGCACATGAGCACGAGGTTGGCGCTGGTAAACTTGAGGAAAGAAGTTAGACGTGGCTGGAGGTATGGTGGTGGTGGTGGTGGATGTGGATCATGCGGTGGTGGTGATGATGGAGTAAGAGAGATAGGTGATGGTGACATATAAACCTCTTCTCCACTCTTTGAAGGGATCAGCTTGTCACCTGTAGGAGAGAAACACATGATGGATTCAAAGAAGGTGACATCTGCACTAACATAGTACCTTCGCCGAGCAGGGTCAAAGCAACAATACCCTTTTTGGGTCTTGGAATATCCAACAAATACACATTTGACTGCTCTAGGCGAGAGCTTGTCAAGACCTGGAGACACTTGATGAACAAAAGCAACACAACCAAACACACGAGGTGTGAGAAAAAAAATCCTTCTCGGGAAACGCAATCGAGAACGGAGTCTTTTCTCCCAGAATCGACGAAGGCATACGGTTTACCAAATAACACGCAGTGATAACAGAATCCCCCTAGTACGAGTGGGGAGC
The DNA here is from genome assembly GCA_037367405.1 of Ottelia alismoides. Classification (NCBI taxonomy): domain Eukaryota; kingdom Viridiplantae; phylum Streptophyta; class Magnoliopsida; order Alismatales; family Hydrocharitaceae; genus Ottelia; species Ottelia alismoides. The sequence goes on along the minus strand of JAZKJV010001192.1, from coordinate 137,689 downwards.
ACAAACTCTGAATCAGAAGAGTCCTGCTGATATCCAAGAGATGGCGATGTTTTCTCTCATCCACCCCATTCTGTTGGGATGTATATGCACAAGATGTTTGATGCATAATACCATAAGAACTAAGAAATTGAGAAAGTTGTGTACTACAAAATTCAAGAGAATTATCAAAATGTATATACTTGACATTTGCAGAAAAGACATTCCTTATTTCATTAATAAAAGACGAATGATAGGACTAGCATCAGACTTGTTCTTAAGCAGAAAGACCCGTGACAATCTCGAAAACTCATCACTGCAACAAGATAAAAGTGATGTCCATGTAGATCAGGAACACAACTGGGACCCAAATATCCAAATGAATCAACTCAAAAAGACCATGACTACTTTGACTCTGACGACTCTGGAATGTAGACATATGATGCTTCCCAAGCTGGCAGGCCTCGCACTGGAAATTAGAGTGATGAGATCTGAGGAAGTACATGACGCAGCTTTTGCAGAGGAAGATAACCAAAATGAAGATGCCCGTATGCGGAGAGACAGATCCAATGCGAAGAGAAGAGACAGCAGCATATGGAGATTGCACCAGTCTTATAGGCCTCCTTGCTAACGGCCAGTTCCAATCACCCTGCTCGTTAGAATGTCCTGAAACACAAGAGCAGAGGGGTCAAATATGGCACGACAATGCAAATCCTTGGTGATTTAGACTAATAGATAATATATTTGTTAGAATACTTCGATGATTTATTCCATAGAGCCCTCGGGTCTCTTATATAGGGAGAGAGCCCTTGGGTAAATCACATGAGAGGTACATAAAGAAAACTGAAATATAATAAAAGACACAAAGACGAACAACTATCTCTACACTCCCCCTCAAGATGGAGCATAGATATCTATCATGCTCAGCTTGGAAGAACATCTCTGGAAAGGTCCTCTGAGCAATGGCTTAGTGAATATGTCCGCTGTCTGGTCCTCTGAACTGACGTGAGACGTGGAGATGAAGCCCTTCTGAATCATGTCCCTAGTGTAATGACAATCCACCTCTATGTGTTTTGTTCTCTCATGGAAGGCTGGATTGTTGGCGATGAATAATGCTGCCTGATTGTCACATTGCAGGTTCATAGGTAAGGGAACATCAACATTCAGATCTTCTAAGACTGCTTTAACCCATATCATTTCTGTGCTTGCCTGTGCCATGGCTCTGTACTCGGATTCGGCATTGGATCTCGCCACAACGGTCTGCTTCTTGCTTTTCCAAGAGACTAAAGAGCTTCCTATGAAGATAGCAAATCCAGAAGTAGACTTACGATCTCGGGGACATCCTGCATAATCTGCATCTGCACAGGCGGAAATAGACAGATCTGTACCTTTCTTGAATAGCAACCCTGTGCCTGGGGAAGACTTCAGATATCTCAGTATCATGTACAAGGCATCCATGTGTACTTGCCTCGGCTGCTCCATGAATTGACTCACCCGGTTACTGCAAGGGCAATATCCGGTCGAGTTATAGTGATGTATAAGAGCTTACCCACCATTTCTCTGTACCTTCTCTTGTCCACCTCCTCGGTATCATCATCGTACAGCTTCATACTCGGGTCCATAGGTGTACTTGAAGGTCTGCATCCAGTCATTCATGTTTCAACTAGCAAGTCTGTGACATATTTTCTTTGAGTCATCACCATTCCTTGTGCATTTCTTGCAAATTCTATCCCCAGAAAATACCGTATTGTGCCTAGATCCTTTGTAATGAACTGGCTGCCCCAACATGGACTTGGTTATCTCAACCCCTGTGCATCATCTCCAGTAACCAATATGTCATCAACATATACCATAACAACGATGGTACCACTAGGGTCTTCCGGACGAACAATGAGTGGTCCGCATTTGATCTTCTGAACCCCTGTCGTTCAATAAGCTGGGAGAGCTTTTGGAACCATGCTCGAGGACTCTGTTTAAGGCCATAGATAGCCTTATGAAGTCTGCACACCTTCTGAGTCTCCCCCTCAACAGCAAACCCAGGTGGGCTGCTGCATGTAGACTTCCTCCTGTAGATCACCATACAAGAAAGCATTCTTAACATCAAGCTGGAATATGGTCCAGTCACGTACCACTGCAACCGATAGAAGGATGCGAAGTGTAGAGTGCCTCGCCACAGGTGAAAAAGTGTCCAAATAATCTACCCCATATGTCTGTGTAAACCCTCTTGCTACGAGCTTGGCCTTGTATCTGTCAAGACGACCATCTGCATGATATTTGACCGTAAATACCCACTTGCAACTCACCACAGATGCACCTGGAGGAATAGGGACAAGAGACCAAGTCCCTCTCGATTGCAAGGCACGCATCTCCTCTTCCATTGCTAGACGCCAGCATTCAGTCTTCATGGCATCCTGATAAGTCCGTGGAATCTCCACTGACGATACAGCAGCGGCAAACTTCTGGAAATCCCCAGTGAGACGATGAAAGGAGACATGAGAGGCCAGGGGATATGAGGCACACTGTCTTCGCTGCTTCCTATGAGCAATAGGCCGGTCCAAGTCATCCAAAACAGTGCTGACTGGTTGGTCCTCCTCCTGTGGTAAAAGCTCCTGCACAGGTGCATTATTTAACCCATCATCAGTGTTAACATCAGTACATACCTGAGGCGTGTTGGATGGTTGACACGTAGCTTGAGCAGGGCCTGTCCGTCTCGTGTAGACCTTAGGGAAAGGGACAAGTGGGGGTGGAGGCGGAGGAGGTGGTGGTGGTGGTGATATTGGTGTCGGTGGAGTAGAGGATGGACCCAGGCTTGGAGGTGGTGGAACATAGACATTGGAATCTGATGATGTGGAGGAGACCAATCTGTCACCTGCAGGGGAGAAGTACATGACAGGTTCGAAAAATGTAACATCTGCACTCACATAGTACTTGCCATGGACAAGGTCATAGCAACGGTATCCTTTCTGAGTCCTGGAGTAACCCACAAAAACACACTTGATAGCCCTATGGGATAGCTTATCAAGCCCCGGAGATAAGCGGTGAACAAACGCAACAGTGCCAAAAACCCGAGGTGTCAGTGTAAACAAGTCTCTGTCAGGAAAGAGAACAGAGATTGGAGACTTTTCCCCAAGAACAGTTGTAGGCATTCGATTGACAAGATAGCACGCAGTAAGTATAGCATCCCCCCAAAAAGTTAATGGAGCACAACTCTGGATAAGTAATGTGCGAGCAATATCAAGAAGTGTCGATGTTTTCGTTCTGCAACCCCATTTTTGTTGAGAGGTGTAGGCACATGTGGTTTGGTGAACAATGCCTTTAGATGAAAGGAAGCTAGCAAGAGAGCGAGTGCAGAACTCCAATGCATTGTTAGTACGCACATACTTAACAGTAGATGAGAGAAACATTCTGGACTTCATTAATTAGATTTTGAAGAACATTTCCTGCTTCAGATTTATTTTTAAGAAGAAAAGTCCACGACACTCTAGAGAAATCATCAACCACAACTAAATAGAACCTGTGCCCCTGATGATCCGGGACACGACTGGACCCCAAATATCTATATGAAATAATTCAAGCGGGGAGCTACTGCTCCGACTCTGACGACCGGGGAAGCTAGACCGATGGTGCTTCCCTAACTTACATGCTTCACATCGAAAAGAGAACTCGGAGATATTTGAGGCAGGAGGTGACGCATCTTTTGCAACGGCAGATGACCGAACCGAAGATGCCAGGTGTACGGAGAAACGGAGGCCTGTGAATGCAAGGAGACGCCAGCGTAGGAGTTACGAACGAGACGATAAAGGCCATTGTGCTCAGAACCACAGTCAATCACCCTGCCCGTCAGTATGTCCTGAAAAATAACAGACGATGGATCAAAAATAGCACGACAGTGCAAATAACGTGTAATCTGGCTAATGGATAAGATGTTCATAGATAGCACATTCTGTAAGTGCATAGAGGGTAGCAAAGATGTCTCCCCCTGACCGATGATAGGAGACTGAGTGCCATCAGCAATGAGTACAGAGCGACCTGGCTGAACAGCTCTGTAGGACTGCAGAATATCTTTCTCACGGCATAGATGATGGGTAGCTCCAGAGTCGACAATCCATCCTGTGAGGTCATGACTATGAAATGAGGCTGAAGAACTACCTGAGGCACTGGCTGAGGCCGATGTACTAGCTGAAGCCGAGGCCGCAACATCAGAAACGTCTGCACCCTCTGATGATGATGATTGGTGGCATAATATCCCGAAGTCGTGCCACCAACTCTTCGAACCTGTGATCTGGAGTAGATGTTGTTGGACCCTGAACATGATCCGCGACACGTGCAGAAGGAGGGAAGCCGTGCTTGGAATAGCACGTATCCTCCGAGTGACCAGTACGGCGGTAGAATGAACACAAGGAACGTATGCGACCTCCGCGACCACGTCCACCACTTCCTCTTCCACGAAATGAGGACGAACCACCACGTCCCCTGGAAACTGCCATTGCTGACGGAGTCGCAGTCGCTATATTGACGGAACAGGTACACGGTTGAGCCTCCTGTATACATCTTCCATCGGTGGGATGGTGGCATCTGCTAGGATCTGAGCGCGTGCTGCCTCGTACTCCGGGTCTAGGGCAGCGAGCAATACGCCAACCATAGTGGCGTTGCGGAACGTCTTCTGCTGTTCCGGCGTGGCTGTAAGCGGAATGGTGCTATAGAGCTTCTCAAACATGCCTCGAAGCGACGTGTACAAGGAATGAAGAGGCTTCCCATTCTGCTTCGTGGTAAATATATCATGCTGCAACTGGAGCATCTTTGTCTCATTGCGGACCTGAGAGTACGTCATAGACAAAATATCCCACATCGCCTTAGCGGTGGGCTGGTGAAGGACATCATTCGCTATCTCCGTCGTGAGCGTACCTGAGAGCCACACCTTGGTGTACGCATCATCAGCCTCCCATGGAGGCATAGATCCCTGTCTTCTCCGGTGGTTCATCCTCGGTAAGAATATGCTTCTTACCGCACGACTTCGTGAGACTGAGGAACTGCATCGCCCACAGTTCGTAGTTGGTCCCGTCTATCTTGACGATTGGTGCCGAACCTTTGAAGGCACCTATGGCGGGGCCATATCGATCTTCTGATCTGACATAATGCGGGAGAAGAATAACTAGTGATAGACCAAGAAAATTGTCTACCAAGACCTTGTAGGATTCAAGTGCATAGGTAGACGATTATGCACTTGAATCGAACATGACGCCGAGTCCGAAGAACGCGGCACACCGGTAACGAGTAGAGGCTGTTAGAGCCTCTACTTGACAAAGACGGCGACTGGAAGAGGACGGCAGCGGCTGGACAGCAGGTGGGGCCCTGCGACAGGGGCTGGCGGCAGGTGGGGGGGGCCCGACGGCGGTGGGAGGGGCCCTGGCGGTGGGAGGAGGGGCCCGGCAGGGGCTGGCGGCGTGGAGGGGGCCCGACAGGGGCTGGCAGAAGGTGGGGGGGTTCCCGGCGGTGGTGGGGAACCCGACGAAGGAGAGAAGGCGCGGCGGGCGGCGGGAGGCTTCGAAACCCTAGAGGGGGGGTGACGGGGTCGCTAGATACGATGTTTAATTAAGTCACGTTGTAGCACGTGTACTTAGCGATTCGGTCAGAACCGAGAGAAGATCTCCATGAAGAGTGTCTCGGCTTTAATTTATATCCCGAGCAAGTCCGGGGTCGAACTCAGGGAGGCAAAGGAACAACTTGGGGTTAATTCAAAAATAAAGATTTTAGATATCCAATGCGGGTATTTTTTAGATTTTTTTTTATGCAAATAGAATGTCAAAAACAAGATGCGGGTGAATTACAACACTAAGAAAACAATACAACAAGGCCAAATTAATTTTTAATGGAAAAGAAGTTCAAATTAGCCAATTCGTATTTTTCCTAGAGTCCTAATACAGAGATGAACACAAAACACATTTTTTTTAAATTTTAGGGGTTAAAATGCAATAATTAAAAATGCACACTTTTTATGGGTTTTTTCGCAATTTTTCACACAAGCAGCAAGCAAAAATTATGAAAAAAATTACTGGAAGTAAAACATCATGCAAGGAGACTATAGTAATTTTTTTAGAATTTTTTGACAAAATATGATTTTTTATGAATTTTTTAGTGAAAACAGAGTGATCGTGAGTAATTAATTTCTATTAAATCCACGTTATCAAATTAATCAAAAAGAAAATTATCTCAAGTAGATATTTAGATTAGCAATCCAGGAGACCTGAAATTTCGTGAAAAAGATGTCTGTGGATTTAATAAAAAATCAAATACGAAAATCACTAAATAATTTATTGTACGCACAAGACAACTCCAATAGATGTGAAATTTGGACAGTAATTACATCACATATCAAGGCATTAAATATAAATTTGTGGAATTTTTAGAGCAACGAAATGTGAAATATAAATTTAAGAGCACTGAGTGGGTAAAATATGCAAAGTTTCAATTAATCATTTTTAATTAATTACCCATGTAATATAAAAATCCAAATATATACTCAAATTTTAGACAATTAGTTGCTCTTCACAAAGGCATTTTTCATTGAACAAAAATGTGCATAAACAAGGTCCAAATTAAAGTACGAACACAGGGGTCTTTGTGCAAAACAGAAAACATTATTTACAAAGCAAATATATACAGGGACGTAATTGTAATTACAAAAACATGTGAAATAAAACATGCAATTTTTACAATTAAAAAATAGAACAGTGGACCTTCTTCGTGGGCGCAGGAGAGAACCCAAAGAGGAGGGTTGTGGTCGGCGGCGGATCGGAAGCGGTGGAGTGGCGGAGGACCGCGCGCACGCGGCCGCACGGTTCCTCCTGGCGCGCCGCCGCGCGGAGGAGGCTGGTGGCGAGGCGGAGCTCTGAGCTGAGCCCGGCAGGGGCCCGTTGGGCAGAGGGGCGGCGGGGGGGGGTGCCGCGGCCCACGTGGGAGGAGGCGCGGCGGAGGGCGTACGGCGGAGAGGAGGGAGGCCGGCCTGCGCCGGTCGCGGCGGTGCGGAGAGAAGGAGATGGGCTGCGGCGGCGCCGCCCGTGGAGGAAGGGGGAGGGGCGGGCGGCTGCTGCTGCAAAAATTTTTTAATTTCCTTTTTTTTTTTAATTTTTTTCTGCTGTTATATTTTGCTGCAATAGAAACCTCTTTTTTTGTTTTAATTTTTTTTTAATTTTTTTTTTATATTTTCAAAAAGAAAATAAGTATGTACATATAAAAGGGGGAATTGAGAAATGGTGGAGATTGGGTAATGGAGTGATATATAAAAATGGCGGTGACAAAACAAAGGACACAATATTAGATAAGATAAAATAACGAGGGAAATGAAGAGGGATAACTTACCTGATGTTCGTCGGATGTGCGGAGTAGCTACGCTAAACTCCTGTTGTCGCCTCGACCCGATTGGCGAGATAAAAATCGGAGAAGCTACGCGAGCTTGACGGGGAACTCGTGACGCGAAGCGGAGCTCCGCGGATCTCACCTGAAGGAGGTCGTCGCTTGAGGACGATGCTTCGCCGCTGTCACCAACAAAACACTCCAAGCTCTCTCCTTATTCTATAAGAATGGTGGATGGGGAAAAAATGTGGATGTGGAGATGATTATAAAGAGATGAATAATGGGAGTTAGAGAAGTGGTGGTGTTGAATGGGAAGTTTTATTATTGGTGGAGTTGAATGGGAGGTTGGTGGAAAAATATAGAGTGGAATGGAGGTTGAAAGAAGACTTGGAGGTTAATGGAGGAAAATAGAAGTTATTGTAGAGAATGAGAAAATAAATAAATTAATGATATAAAGTATGCTACTTTAAATACAACAAAAATAAAGAGGAAAAAAAATGGTGTATTTACAAGTGAATACATACAACATGTACAATTTTTTTTACTTTTTCTAATTTGTATTTTTTTGTCTTTTTAATAAGAGATATTTACAACGGAAAAAATACTATAAAATAATATAATTAAAATACAACACAATCATGATATTTTTGTATTTTTAGCAATTATGAAAGATACAATAAAAATTAAAGAAAGAATGATATATACAAGGTATACAATGTACATCTAGGTCCCAAAACCCAACTTTTGCGAACGAGCTCCGATTTTAATGAAACCACTTTCGTTGGATAGATAATTTCTAACTTGAACTTTAAAAGTGAGTTTGGTGAATTTGGAGTTCATACGGAGCGGGAATTTAGCTTGGAAGTTGGACTTTACGGCTTTTTCTCTTTGGGATCTAGGAGCATTTATTTGAGGTAAATTTTATTTTATATTTTTGTATTTTTATATACATTTTTATAAACAAGTTAGAAAAAGAATTAGGCAAAAAGGAGTTGAAATGAATTTATTAAAAATTACATGAATTTTGGGCTATTTACAAGTATAAAACTCCTTCGATTTTGCGGCTTTTTTTATTGTTAATTTATTTTGTACAATCTAATATACAATAATTAGTGAGTTTTATTTACAAGAGTCATTTTGTTAATTTATTGACTTTATGGATATTTTTTTGGGATTTTACTCTGGGATTTTGCTAAGATCAAGATATTGAGATGATGAATCGTGGATTCATCACCCCCCTATACTTAAACTTTGCTAGTCCTCGAGCAAATAAAGAATGAATAAGTTGGGTTAACCCCTGACTGTGCATGTGAATACAAGACTTGATCCGTTCAAGAACTCTCGGTTTTAGAGATCCTAAAATTCTAAGCTGAACCAAGCTCTAGTCAAAAGGTACCCAATTTCCCTAATCATCAGACTCTCTTTGTATACATATATATAAAGGATATGACTTTAAGTGTTGACCGCAGTTAAAAGAGTAGAGTCACAACGTCACCCAAGGTTCCAGTCCAAGAGGACTCTCCTAAGAACCCGATCCTCAACACTAGGGAATAAATCATTTCTTGCATCCAATCCACCGTCTCTTTAGTTGTCAGACTTAAAAGTGTAGATGGAAGGCAATTTGATGGAGGGCATAGGATTGTGTCATTTCTTCTCTCCCTCTCATTGGAACAAGGATCCTCTCAAGTGCCTTATTACGCAACGCATTTTTTTTTGGTGTTGATCAGTGCGTCCGTCAAGAGAAGTTGGAGCCGTCTGCACTTGTTTTCCTGGGAGTACACCGGGGTGTGGCCTTTTTTGAGTACCTATCGTACCTTCTACACCCAGACTTGTAGCATTTACGATGCAGAGCCCTTTTTTGGTGCAAGCCCGACTCCTGGTCCTAATAGCGGTGGTCCAAGTGGACACTTTGAAATGGTTGGGAGCGCTCGCCTTTGGTGGAAGCTCTTTTGATAATTGACTTTGTGGAATGAGAGCTTTTCTATAACATTTCATTGCTTTATAGTATTTGTGGCTAGCTCCACTGCTTTTACCAAGAGTTGGCGCACACTGATCAACATTTTTTTTAATTTTTATCACACCCTGGCACATAGGTAAATATCAAGAGATAGTACAAGAACCATGTTCTCATACTGGCTAAATGTGCTGACACTCAGGTTTCATGAAGCCTTCATTGATTTTATCCCATCCTCGAGCATCATCAAATCAAGTCCAAACTCAAATCCCTCATCCCAGTTCCTCAAGTGAAAATTCAACTCATCTCATCATAACTGCAGTCGTGTATGTGAGGTGCAGATCATATTCTTAAGGTAGAGACTAAGCATGCAATATAGCACACACATCTTTCAAACTAGGGAAATGTGAATAATTAAGTCAAGGACCCTAATGACTAAGGCTAGTTAACTCAAAATCTCAAGAGCTCGTAAACCAAGTGTTCTTGAACATCACTAGTCTTGTGTGAAAGTGAATTGTGTCAGGGATTAAACCAACTTATTAGTTAGTTTTTTTTTAGTTTTAGTTTTAGTTTTTTTTTTTTCTTTCTTTCTTTTTTTTTTGGACAAAACAAAGGCAAAGAAGTTTTTTTTTTTTTAGAAAAGTTTTGCTTTTTTTTTTGACAAAGATAGGTAAATAAGAAATACTTTTCTTTTGTTTGTTTTGTTTTTGTTTTTTTTTTGTTTTTTTTTACCCCCCCATAATTATTGTATAATATATACAAAAATACGTGAAAGTACGAGGTATGGGTAAAGTATATATGTAATATATACACGCCCCCCTATACTTAGCTTGTGCTATGTCCTCATGGCACTAGGTGACAAAAAGACATATGCTCGTACTAAGCGTAGGAAAGCTAAAACAATAAAAAGTATAGAAGTCGATCCGCCCCCCCTAATACTTAGGCTCTGGTCAGCCTAAGTGTAGAAGAAGAGAAAAAAATGGGGCAGACGAGTCAAGAGGAGAAATGATGAGTAAATACACATGGCGGGCATCGGTTCCCCCTATACTTAGGCTTTGGTCAGCCTAAGTATTGGAAAGAACACAAGAATGGAAGAACCGATGAGAATGGGAAAGAATATACAAAAGAAAATAAAAAGAAGAGAAGGAGCAAATCGGGTCACTCACCCCCCTATACTTAGGATCTAGTCATCCTAAGTATAGCCACAAAATGAAAACGATACGGAACTGGGGCGAGTGATGCGAATCATGAGGGAGGGAGGTGAATAAAGGTGATGAAAGGAAGGAAAATATGTATAAGGAGGAGGGAGAATATACAAGGATCAAGAAGGTTTGTGACGGACCTTCTTGCGGGAGCGATGGGGTGGGTAGTATACACATGTGTCGCTGTCAGAATCGTCCTCCGAAGAATAATAGTGGGTGTAGGGAACGCCAACGGGGGTCGACACACGGCTGCTTGCTCAAATATGGCTTCAGATAAGCCGAACTAAGCTCACTCATGTAGATCACCTCATCCGGACCTGATGAGGACTCCTCGGAAAGTTCTCCTTCATTGAAACATCGAAGGTAACCTTCTTAGTCGGTTTTCTAGAACCTGAAGCATCAAGAGGAAGAGGAGATTGATACGTCTTAAAGGAGTTCGGGGGAACACCTCAAGGAATCAACACTCGTCTTCTTCTTACTAAATGACCGACTAGAGGATGGAGCAAACTCGATTATCAAGATTGGTCAATTTGGTCCCAGTTGTCTCCTTTGATGTAATGTCCTGAATGTGGTGTGTGTGAGCTTCTAACCAGAGGTTCATCATCAGATGAGTCACCATATGCATTGTAATACTCCTGCAGGGTCAGCACACGTCTCTTGATAAGGCACAGTGTTCTCAGTTGGCTTGACATTGTTGGGTTTTGAGTCGGATCATCGAAATGATCAAGGCAATCCACAAAGGTCATGTCCGACTCACTGATAGCTTCTGGTCCTTGAGTCCTCTCTAGAAGCTGTCGTGGTGGTGGTGCAAACAGTAGGCGGTGTGTGGTTGTAGGAAGTGTCTAAACCAATGGTTGTCTGGACAGTCGGTATCTCAGGTGTAGTAGAGAGATGGGACTCAACTGTCTCTCGAAGGTCGCGACTGTCTGCAACTTTATCGGGTTACCTTGGAATATCGTGTGTCCTCAAAGATCGGGTGAGGTCAGAGTGCTCCCAATGCAGAGAAATCGATCTCACGAGTCTCACAATCTATAGTTGCCTTAGCCAAGGCTAAGAACGGCTTCCCAAGAATGATCGGAGACTGGGTGAACTCTCCTCGGTGTCAATGTCAATGATCGTGAAGTCTATCTCCAGTAGAGCACCTTGAAAAAGTGACGATGACTGAAATGGTTCCTCTCGACCGTTTAATGGTCCGATCTGCCAACTGAATGATATCTCTTGACTTCTTGGCAGATCCGAGTTTGAGCTTGGCAAACACGGAGGTCGGGAGGATGTTAATCGGTAAGTCATCATCGATTCTTGCATGGGTGAATGTGGTATCTTTGATTTCACAATCAAATCTAGGTAACCGCTTTACTATGTGGCTCTTGGTTTTCTTCCTATCATCAAAGATGTGGCCATAGACACTATATGTATCTCAGTCCTTGTTCTCTTATTGCCCGATCTTTTAGGCATCAATTTACTTCTCACAAATCTTTTAAGGTCGGGAAAGTGCTCAATGGCCATTATTAAGGGAAGCTCAAAAATCAACTTTCTATCCAATGCTTCCCTAACTGTAGGATCCAAACTTTTTAGATCTTTTCCTTTTTCAATTTTTATGGTATTTTCCGAGTTTTCAATTTTTTTGGTCTTTTTGGTAGGTGAAGGAGGACTACGAGAATGTACAGACTCTGGTTTGGAGGAAAAGTGGTTAGTAGAATAGGGAGATAGAAGGGACTCCAGTTGTACATGATGTGTGGTCAATCCGGTGTCTTCCAGGTTTTCGAAATTCAATCCGCAAGATCCATGATCCGCATTCCTACCTGGACTCTTGATCGGTCTACAAATGTCATCCTCCAATAAGTTCTCATGACACATCATGAGAGAAGTCGACGCAATTGGAGGGTACTGCTGAGAACTCGGGCTCTTATACTCAACACACCTTGACTCGGGTGTGTAATACTGGGTTGAGTATGGCCCATATGTATGGCAGTTGTTGGTCGGAGCCTCATCAGGCGGAGTTAGTAGACAGGGGGTCTGTAAATCAGTCGCATGAATCCAATCCCCTGTATATGTCGGCTCTCCGAATGGGTGATATAAAGGTTGGTCAATGTGGTCTCTATCACTCAGGTTCAATCAAGTCAGGAAGATCGTACGGTGCAGGCCTCTCCATTCGGTTTGTCTGGTTGACCATGTTGTACCCTAAGGTTAAGTCGGGATGTGTATATGGAAATTGTTGTTCTTTCCCAACTCGAGGTGAAAGTGAGGTATGTGGGGTCAACTGATTATGCCAATCATTCATCTCAGCAGTCGCTTGCTCTTTGATTTGTTCCTTAATTCCAACAAGCGGACGAGAATATAGTGAATTAATCCAAGGTGGTTGTGGGTCATGGGTGTAAGAATGTGGGGTAGGTGAGAAGGACGAAGAAGTGGAGAAGTCAGTCGGAGTTCTGACTTCGCGGTTGGGGTGTGGGTATGAAGAGGAATGAGAGGGTGGAGATGATCGAAATATGGTCGAAGAAGAATGACGTGGATATGATGACCAATATTCTGACATCTTGGAGGGAATATGGAAGAATGAAGCAGATCGAGGAAGAAAGCGTGCAAGTGCACCGAATAATACACAAAACAAACAAACACAAGAGCAAACCCTGAGTTCACCTACTCAACACAGTGATGGTCGCAAAAGTCCGACCGTTAATCTTTTCAGTTTTAATTAGGTGATAAATCAAGATATCAATCCAATTACGCAAGGCTCAAAAGTAGGTTTTGGGCACTATCCTAGGGATGCGTCCTCACCTCTCAACAATCACAATTAGCCAAGCATACAATGAGGGTTTTGCTCTCCCAAAACAAGTGTTAGTTTTAATCAGTTTTTTTTGTCAACTCTGATTAGCAGTCCCGGTTTTAAGTTTGGTTATCACTTGATTAGTCCACCAAACAAAGCACGTCTAACGATCAGTCCCGATTTCCTTTTAACCTAAGTTTCCAAAAACCAAGGGGAGGGAGTCGAGAAAAACCGATGCAAATAATGAAATCAATGATGCATGCCCAGTTCAGAAGACTTACAGTGATCCTCGCGCTCTACATGCGGGATGCAAGGCAGAATTGAAATTTTATACTAATATGAATGCAAACGAAAAATCGTTCCTAGACAAGCAGTTCTATTAGCGAGTGATGAACAAGTTTAATTTGACTAATAGCACAGCGGTCTAAGTGTGTCTCGTTAAATGTGATGTGTGGTCCAAAAATTTACGAGCACAAGCAATAAAATATTCTAATAAAAATATGCTCTAAGAGCCGCAAGTGCAGGTCCTATTCTACGTCAAGCAACCACACGACCACGAGCGGGTCCAAAGTCCAGTCCGGATACAAACGCGAGCTCTCAAACAAGAGCCGCTGGAAAAAACGAATTACCTAAGTTATTACAACACAATAATTACAAAAATGAAAAGAAATGCTCTCGAAAATAAATTAATTCTCCTCGCTCTTCAGCAGTCGACACGCGCTACGTCCGTCGACCTCCGATGCACTCCAAGTCCACCGGGCCCTCGCAAGGAAAATAAAATTTATGTTAGAGAGATAAATAAAAATATATACAAAAATATGAAGAGAAATAATTGCAAAAAATGGAATAAATACAAGGTGGCTCGGGGGTCAGACTACCCGAGTAAATGGAAAACTAAATCCAAATTTTTAAACTAATCCCTAAGCCGTTTGCCTCCCCGGCAACGGCGCCATCTGACGGGGTCGCTAGATACGATGTTTAATTAAGTCACGTTGTAGCACGTGTACTTAGCGATTCGGTCAGAACCGAGAGAAGATCTCCATGAAGAGTGTCTCGGCTTTAATTTATATCCCGGGCAAGTCCGGGGTCGAACTCAGGGAGGCAAAGGAACAACTTGGGGTTAATTCAAAAATAAAGATTTTAGATATCCAATGCGGTATTTTTTAGATTTTTTTTATGCAAATAGAATGTCAAAAACAAGATGCGGGTGAATTACAACACTAAGAAAACATACAACAAGGCCAAATTAATTTTAATGGAAAAGAAGTTCAAATTAGCCAATTCGTATTTTTCCTAGAGTCCTAATACAGAGATGAACACAAAACACATTTTTTTTAAATTTTAGGGGTTAAAATGCAATAATTAAAAATGCACACTTTTTATGGGTTTTTTCGCAATTTTTCACACAAGCAGCAAGCAAAAATTATGAAAAAAATTACTGGAAATAAAACATCATGCAAGGAGACTATAGTAATTTTTTTAGAATTTTTTGACAAAATATGATTTTTTTATGAATTTTTTAGTGAAAACAGAGTGATCGTGAGTAATTAATTTCTATTAAATCCACGTTATCAAATTAATCAAAAAGAAAATTATCTCAAGTAGATATTTAGATTAGCAATCCAGGAGACCTGAAATTTCGTGAAAAAGATGTCTGTGGATTTAATTAAAAATCAAATACGAAAATCACTAAATAATTTATTGTAGGCACAAGACAACTCCAATAGATGTGAAATTTGGACAGTAATTACATCACATATCAAGGCATCAAATATAAATTTTGTGGAATTTTTAGAGCAACGGAATGTGAAATATAAATTTAAGAGCACTGAGTGGGTAAAATATGCAAAGTTTCAATTAATCATTTTTAATTAATTACCCATGTAATATAAAAATCCAAATAAATACTCAAATTGTAGACAATTAGTTGCTCTTCACAAAGGCATTTTTTATTGAACAAAAATGTGCATAAACAAGGTCCAAATTAAAGTACGAACACAGGGGTCTTTGTGCAAAACAGAAAACATTATTTACAAAGCAAATATATACAGGGACGTAATTGTAATTACAAAAACATGTGAAATAAAACATGTAATTTTTACAATTAAAAAATAGAAACAATGGACCTTCTTCTTCGTGAGCGCAGGAGAAGAACCCAAAGAGGAGGGTTGTGGTCGGCGGCGGATCGGAAGCGGTGGAGTGGCGGAGGACCGCGCGCACGCGGCCGCACGGTTCCTCCTGGCGCGCCGCCGCGCGGAGGAGGGCTGGTGGCGAGGCGGAGCTCTGAGCTGAGCCCGGCGGGGGCCCGTTGGGCGGAGGGGCGGCGGGGGGGGTGCCGCGGCCCACGTGGGAGGAGGCGCGGCGGAGGGCGTACGGCGGAGAGGAGGGAGGCCGGCCTGCGCCGGTCGCGGCGGTGCGGAGAGAAGGAGATGGGCTGCGGCAGCGCCGCCCGTGGAGGAAGGGGGAGGGGCGGGCGGCTGCTGCTGCAAAAACTTTTTAATTTTCTTTTTTTTTTAAATTTTTTTCTGCTGTTATATTTTGCTGTAATAGAAACCTCTTTTTTTGTTTTAATTTTTTTTAATTTTTTTTTATATTTTCAAAAAGAAAATAAGTATGTACATATAAAAGGGGGAATTGAGAAATGGTGGAGATTGGGTAATGGAGTAATATATAAAAATGGCGGTGACAAAACAAAGGACACAATATTAGATAAGATAAAATAACGAGGGAAATGAAGAGGGATAACTTACCTGATGTTCGCCGGATGTGCGGAGTAGCTACGCTAAACTCCTGTTGTCGCCTCGACCCGATTGGCGAGATAAAAATCGGAGAAGCTACGCGAGCTCGACGGGGAACTCGTGACGCGAAGCGGAGCTCCGCGGATCTCACCTGAAGGAGGTCGTCGCTTGAGGACGATGCTTCGCCGCTGTCACCAACAAAACACTCCAAGCTCTCTCCTTATTCTATAAGAATGGTGGATGGGGAAAAATGTGGATGTGGAGATGATTATAAAGAGATGAATAATGGGAGTTAGAGAAGTGGTGGTGTTGAATG
This sequence comes from Ottelia alismoides, assembly GCA_037367405.1. Lineage (NCBI taxonomy): Eukaryota > Viridiplantae > Streptophyta > Magnoliopsida > Alismatales > Hydrocharitaceae > Ottelia > Ottelia alismoides. Next base: position 121,383 of record JAZKJV010001192.1, on the reverse strand, counting down.
GGAAGTTTTATTATTGGTGGAGTTGAATGGGAGGTTGGTGGAAGAATATGGAGTGGAATGGAGGTTGAAAGAAGACTTGGAGGTTAATGGAGGAAAATAGAAGTTATTGTAGAGAATGAGAAAATAAATAAATAATGATATAAAGTATGCTACTTTAAATACAACAAAAATAAAGAGGAAAAAAATGGTGAATTTACAAGTGAATACATACAACATGTACAATTTTTGTTTACTTTTCTAATTTGTATTTTTTTGTCTTTTTAATAAGAGATATTTACAACGGAAAAATACTATAAAATAATATAATTAAAATACAACACAATCATGATATTTTTGTATTTTTAACAATTATGAAAGATACAATAAAAATTAAAGAAAGAATGAATATATACAAGGTATACAATGTACATCTAGGTCCCAAAACCCAACTTTTGCGAACGAGCTCCGATTTTAATGAAACCACTTTCGTTGGATAGATAATTTTCTAACTTGAACTTTAAAAGTGAGTTTGGTGAATTTGGAGTTCATACGGAGCGGGAATTTAGCTTGGAAGTTGGACTTTACGGCTTTTTCTCTTTGGGATCTAGGAGCATTTATTTGAGGTAAAATTTATTTTATATTTTTGTATTTTTATATACATTTTTATAAACAAGTTAGAGAAAGAATTAGGCAAAAAGGAGTTGAAATGAATTTATTAAAAATACATGAATTTTGGGCTATTTACAAGTATAAAACTCCTTTGATTTTACGGCTTTTTTTATTGTTAATTTATTTTGTACAATCTAATATACAATAATTAGTGAGTTTTATTTACAAGAGTCATTTTGTTAATTTATTGACTTTATGGATATTTTTTTGGGATTTTACTCGGGGATTTTGCTAAGATCAAGATATTGAGATGATGAATCGTGGATTCATCAGGGGGGGGGGGCGGCGGTGGAAAACCCTAGGTTAGGGTCATGGCTCTGATACCATGTTAGAATACTTCGATGATTTATTCCATAGAGCCCTCGGGTCCCTTATATAGTGAGAGAGCCCTTGGGTAAATTACATGAGAGGTACATAAAGAAACTGAAATATAATAAAAGACACAAAGACGAACAACTATCTCTACAATATTCATAGAAAATTCAGGAGCGTAAAGAACATTCTGAAGCCGCATTTCAGGGGTCAACCGCACCTCCCCCTGACCAGTAATGGGGGACTGCATCCCATCGGCTATCACCACAGATCTTCCTGACTGAGTCGGGCTATAGGTATTGAATTGTCCTCTGTCACCACAGAGATGATGCTCCTGAATCCATGATCCATTCTGATAAGTCTGCCATGTACCATCTAGTAAAAGCATATGGTGTACCTGATGTGGAAGCAGCGGCAGAGGTTGTTATCTCCGAAGATCCCGACTGTGAGGTAGTTGACCCGGGAGACAGCATAATATCCCTGAGTCGTGCCACTAACTCATCAAACCTCTGGTCAGATGTGCCAGACGAACTGCTGCTCTGCTGGATCTGTTCTGCCACACGCGCTGAAGCAGGAAAACCATGCTTAGAATAACATGTTTCCTCTAAATGACCTGACCTATGGTAATAAGTGCATGGCTGACGAGGGGGTCTACTGTCCCCCACCCCTCCACGGCCACCTCGGCCCCGGAACTGTGTAGTGCTCCCCCTGCCATGAGATGTTGCCATGGCTGAAGAAGTATGAGACACGGAAGAGCTACAAGAAGATATGGAGAGTCTGCTCATCCTACGATATGCTTCCTCCATCGGTAAGAATATGTGCTCTAGCTGCATCATACTCGGGATCCAGTGCCGCTAGGAAGACTCCTGTCATCACGGAATCCCTGTATGCCTTGAGTTGCTCTAGTGTAGCAGTCAAGGGAATGTAACCATGTAATCTTTCAAACATACCCCTTAACGAAGTGTAAAGGGTATGGAGAGGTCGACCATTCTACTTCGAAGTGAAGATATCGTGTTGAAGATGCAGAATCTTTTACTCATTTTTCGCCGAAGAATATGTAGCGGCGAGAATGTCCTACATAGCATTGGCTATGGGCTAATTCAAAATGTCAATGGCTATCTCCATGGATATTGTTCCAGAAAGCAATACTCGTGCATACGCATCATCTGCCTCCCATGAGGCAATAACCCCAGTCTTGTCGACATGCTCCTCCTGTGTGAGGATATGCTTCTTGCCATTACACTGCATTACACTCATGAACTGCATGGCCCACAGTTCGTAATTGGTCACATCCATCTTCACAAAGGGTGAAGGACCTTTGAAAGCACCCAAGGATGGAATATCTGCTTTGTTGTCCGACATGATGACAACAATCTCTCAAAACTGGGGTAGCAAGCTTGGACAGAGAATGTCTACACAGACATATATGAAGATGGTTGTGGGTGTAGACTCATACCACAACCACTTCCATCCTTTGAAGGCTCTCTTGGAAGGCTAGGGTATTTAAAGGGTCACGTCACCCCCTAGGAGATCTGACCAAAGCCTTTCGAGGGCGTAGGCGCGCAAGGGCTCACGGAGCGCTGGCACGCTGGAGCACACAGACGCGCAATAGTGCATGGGAGCGCAGGTGCACTGGAGTGCGCAAGCGCGCGGTACGCACAGGCGTGCGGGGGCGCACGGGTGCGCGTGCTGGAGCGCACAAGCACGTGGGGTGCGTGCACGCAGATGTGCGCAGGCGCACGAGCGGTGGCGCAGGCTCGCAGGGTCGAGGCATGCGGCGGCGGTGGCGACGCGTGAGGGTTTTGGTGGGGGAAAAGATTTAGGACACAGGCTCCGGTCTAGGACCGTCGCTTTGATACTATGTGGAAGGGTGAAACGAAAGATATCATTCATAGTAACCCTAGAGCTCTCTTATATAGGAGAAAAGCTCTAGGGAAAATTACATAGATAGCCGAAGAAAAATATAAAATTACAGGATAGCATATAAAGAGATAAATATCTCAACAGTGTTGTCTTGAATTGGAATAATGAAGGTGCCTATGCCAGGACATGCTAATAGGTTACTTAATTGGCACCATGTGTAGCAATGGCAATGGAAGAGCTCCCTGTTAGCATAAGTCTGCATGATTTGAATGGATCCGTTTCAAGGAAGGGTAGTATGAGAAGTCAAGACGGACTTTAACAACAAAAATTGAAATAATGAATTATACTTAGGGCGTATACCATCAAGTGCATAAAGATTCAAATACTTGGATTGCTTTAATGTCATTATTTTAATTGGATTAAAACAAAAATGATAAGCAAGTATCTTAGTTATATCCCTTGTTAGATTAATCACGAGAATATGATTCGAAATGATTAATCTTTAATTTAACAAAATATGAAGTACGCCATATGATGATATCCATAGTCTCCTATCAATGCGAAGAACTAGGTCGCCATGGATTGTATTTTTGGAGACGCTCATGCGTAATCATGACTTCATAATACAAATTCACATCGATCAGATTCTTCGTTTCTCTAAAGAGATGGGTGGTATGCGTAGTGATCCAATGTTGTTCCCTATAGTATTGATGCGATGCAAAAGTCGGAAAACTAGGCCGACTAGTCGAGTCAGGGGGTAGCCGAGTCCACTAGGCCTAGTCGACCGTTAGTCGGTCCACCCGACTAGTCAGGCTGACTGACTAGTCCGCCTAGTCGACCGACTAATCGGCCGACTTTTACAATAACCTTTTTTTATTTTTTTTAGTTTTTCAGTTTTTTAAAGCAAACATATACTAATATGCTTAATGTTATATTTAAAGTCAATTAATTCTTTTGTATCATTATGATGGCATATAAAATGTACAAACATATGCATATATATATAAGAATATATGTATAAAAAATGATTTATGTATTTAAAATAATTAAAAAATTCAAAAACGACTAATGACCGACTAATTCCGATTAGTCGCCCGACTGCCGATTAATCCTTAGTAGGTGACCCCACCGATCGAGTACCGACTACCGCTTTCTGCAACCTTGCACAGCGTAAATTATATTTCGCACATTGATGGTTGGATTAATCGACAACATGCTAACTCCGTATATGTGGGGGTGTGGGTGTTGAAGACCGAACTGAGAATGCAAGTTGGACTTGTAAGGCGGAAAGAGTTCCCACTTCTTTCATCATAATTACATTTTCTCATATTATTGGGGTGCAATGAAAACGTAAAGGAGACTCGGATCTCGTAGTGAGGTCGTTGGTTAATATGCGTCATGCTTTGAAAACTTACAAGGGAAAGACTTTAAAAATACGAGAATATCTAGATTTAAAAAAACTAAAATGTTTAATCTCCTTAATGAAGATTAAGGAAAGTGTATTCTTTAATTTCAGATGAAATCTCTCAACCCATTCAACAATCTGTTTAAGGTCAATAAGTTGATCGGTCCGAATTATTTGGATTGGATCCATAATTTGGAACTCATACTTGAGACAGAGTGCATAGCGTATGTGCTCTCGTCAGTGAAGTATGAGAAGCCTCAGATAGAGGATGCATGTGAGTTCAACAAGAAGTGGGATGAGGATCATTCGATTGCACATTGCTACATTCTTGGATCATTGCCCAATGTACTTCAGAAGCAATTTATAGACATTGAATACGCTCATGACATCCTCATGAATCCGAAGATGTATGGAGATGTGAACTGTGCTTTTTCTACATTAAAGTCCACTGAAGACACTACGAAGAAAGAATATCCTGTAGCAGTGCGATCCTCCGACATCAAAACCGAAGTTTATAAGACCAACAATCAGCAGATACAATAAAACATGGTAGACATATTACGGAAAATGTTGAGAGAATTCTATATCTTTGTCTTTATTCATATTTCTCCAGTTTTTTTCGTCTTCTTTATGTAATTTCTCCCTAGAGCCTTTCTCCTATAAAAGAGGATTCTAGGGCTACGTGGAATATAACTTTTTTTTCATACCTTCTACATGGTATCAGAGCGACGGTCCTAGACCGGAGCCTGTGACCTAACCCTAGCCCCTCCCCACTGAATACTGCCTCTCCTCGCAAGGAGCCACTGCCACTGCGTGCAGGCGGCCACGCCGCACGCGCCACCACCTCTCACGGGGTGTTGCAGCTCGGGCTCCCCTCGCGGGGCCATCGCTGGTTGCTGCAGCCCCTCTCGGGCTTCTGCAGCCTCTTGCGGCCCGCTCATCTCGGGTTGTTGCCGCCTCTCGGGCTGCTGCCACCGCTTCTTGTAGGCTGCCACCACTGCTCATTACATTGGTTTAGGTCCGCTCTTGGGCCTCTAGGGTGTGACATGATCATAAACACCCTAGTTACCCAAAGGCATCTTCAAAGAATGGAAGAAGTTGTTGTATGAGTCTACACCCACAACCATCTTCCCATATGTCAGTGTAGACACAAGTCGTATTTGTTGCAATCCCAGTTTTGGTGATAGTTGTCATCATGGTTGACAACAAAGCTGATGTTCCAATCCTGGGGGCCTTCAAAGGTCCAGCCCCCATCGTCAAGATGGATGGAACAAACTATGAACTGCGGGCCATGCAGTTCATGAGTATGATGCAATGTAATGGCAGGAAGCACATCCTTACGGTGGAGGAGCCAAGTGACAAGACTGGGATAAGTGCCTCATGGGAGGCAGACGGTTCTTATGCATGTGTTTGGCTATCTGGGATTGTGTCTTCAGAGATAGCAAATGATATATTGAGCCAGCCTATTGCAAAGGCTATGCGAGACATTCTCGCTGCGACATACTCTCCAACGAAGAATGAGTCGAAGATATTTCAGCTTCAGCATGATATATTTACGTCTAAGCAGAATTGTCGACCCCTCCATACCCTCTATACTTCTTTGAGGGGCATGTTTGAGAAGCTACACGGCTACATTCCCTTGACTGCTACCCCAGAGTTGTTTAAGGTTTACAGAGACTGTGATGACTGGGGTCTTTTTAGCGGCTCTTGATCCTGAATATGGCTTAGCTCGTGCCCAAATTCTTACAGATGCTACCATACCTCCAATGGAGGATGCATACCGCAAATTGAGTAGGCTATATACATCCTCTGACGGTATTGTGTAGTCTCAGACATCACCAGCCATGGTCGCATCTCGTGGTAGGGGGAACCCTACTCTATATCGTAGTAGGGGAGGATCTTACCATGGAAGAGGAGAGGGTGGCAGACCCCGCCAGTCGTGCACCTTCTGCTACAGGACTAGTCACTCTGAGGAAACATGTTATTCTAAGCATGGGTTTGCTGCTTCTGCTAGAGTTGTTTAACAGACTCAACAGGTTGGGAGTCCTTCTCCTGTTGTTGATCAGAGATTTGACGAACTTGTGGCCAGACTCAGAGAGATCATGCTTACTCCTGGACCATCTAGCTCTCCTTCAGGATCATCAGAGGTAGATGGCTATGCTGCTGCATCTTCATCAAGTATAGCATATGCCTTCACTAGTTGTTACAGGGCAGATTTGTCAGAATGGATTATGGACTCAGGTGCATCCCATTACCTCTATGGTGATCGAAGTCAGTTTAGTGCTTTCAGTCCAACTCAGCCCGAACAATCTGATGTGATAGCAGATGGGACACATTCTCCCATTACTGGTCAGGGAGAGGTGCAGCTAACTCCTGCAAGGACACTTCAGAATGCTTTTATGCTCCTGAGTTTTCAATGAATTTATTATCTATTAGTCAAATCAACAAGGAATTGCATTGCCGTGCCATTTTTTATCCATCTGCTTTTGTGTTTCAAGACATTCTAACGGGCAAGGTAATTGGTACTGACCGTGAGCAAAGAGGTCTCTACATACTTGTGCAATCCCCTTATACAGGTGCTTATTCCATTCGCACTGGGTTTGCGTCTCCTTAGATGTGGCATCTTCGTTTTGGTCATCTTCTTCTGCAAAAGTTGTGTCACGTTCTTCCTCAGATTTCCCCTCGCTCTACCTTTCAGTGCGAGGCTAGCCAGCTTGGGAAGTATCATCAGTTAACATTTTATAGTCTTCAGGGTCGAAGTAGTCATGGTCAGTTTGAGTTAGTCCATTTTGATATTTGAGGTCCTAGTCGTGTCCTTGATCATCAGGGGCATAGATTTTATCACGTTGTTGGTGATGAGTTTTCAAGGTTGTCATGGGTCTTTTCTTCTTAAAAATAAGTTTGATGCTGGTCCTGTTATTCAATCCTTCTTTAATGAAATAAAGAATTTTTTTTTAGCAAAAATCAAGTATATACGTTCTGACAATGCCTTGGAGTTTTGTACTAATCAGCTTGCTACATTTCTTGCATCTCATGGTATTGTCCATCAAACATCTTGTGCATATACTTCCCAACAGAATGTAGTGGCAGAAAGAAAACACCCCCATCTTATGGACGTTACAAGGACTCTTTTGATTCAAAGCGATGCTCCTTATTCATACTGGGAGGATGCGGTTCTAACTGCTTATTAACTTGTTAATCGCATGCCTTCTTCAGTTCTGAGAGAAAAGATCCCGTTCTTGATTGTGTTTCCCGAGACAGATCTTTTCTCTCTCACACCTTGAGTATTTGGTTCAGTGGTTTTCGTTCATCAGATGCCCCCTGGTCTTGACAAGCTCTCTCCTAAAACTGTCAAATGTGTATTTGTTGGGTACTCCAAGACCCAAAAGGGATATCGTTGCTTCGATCATGTTCGACGAAGGTACTACTACGTTAGTGCTGGTGTAACCTTTTTTGAGTCTATTATGTATTTCTCTCCTACAGGTGACAAGCTTGTTTCTTCTAAAGATGGGGAAGATGTCTATATGCCACTACCTCCGATCTCTACTCTACCATCCTCAGCACCTCCTCCTCCTCCATCACCTCCTACAGCACCTACAACACCGCCACCACCTCCTCCACCTCCATTCTTTCCACAGGTTTATCAGCGTCGACCTCGTGCTCATGTGTCGCACCAATCATCGAGCACGCCTGAGGTATGTTCTAAACATTTAAGTACTTCTAATGGCAACGGTGATTTGCATGTACAACGTGAGGTGCAGGATGACTAAGATGCTCCATCTCCTGTGAGTACTGAAGATCTAGATGTGTCTATTGCTCTACGGAAGCATAAGCGTGCATGCACTATGCATCCTCTTGCTTCTCATTTGTCATTAGCTCATCTTTCCGAAGACTTTCAGAAGTTCGTTCCGGGGGCTATCGGTAGTGGAGGTACCACGTTCTTATTAGGAGGCGTTGCAGAGTAGTCAGTGACGTCCAGCTATGGAACAGGAGATGGTTGCATTACAATCTCGAGGTGCGTGGAGCATTGTGTAGGCTCCTCCAGGTGCATATATTAGTGGCAGCAAGTGGGTGTTCACTGTGAAACACAGTGTTGATGGTACAATTGACAGATATAAGACCAAGTTGGTTGCACGTGGGTTCACCCAAACGTGTGTGATGGACTATTAGGATACTTTTTCACTAGTTGCACGTCACTCTACATTGCAGATCCTCATTGCAGTTGTGGTACGCGACTGGCCGCTTTTTCAGTTGGATGTTACAAATGCTTTCTTGTATGGTGGTCTGCAGGAAGAAGTTTACGTGCAGCAGCTACCGGGGTTCGCTGCTGAGGGGAGTCTAGTATGGTGTGTCGACTTCACAAGGCTATATATGGCCTCAAGTAGAGTCTGAGGGCTTGGTTTCAGAAGCTCTCAGAGTTGATTGAACAAAATGGTTTTGTCAGGTCTACTGCAGATCATTCTCTTTTTATTAAGAGAACTCCAGGAGGTACGGTTGTTGTTCTGGTTTATATGGATGACATTGTTGTTCCTGGTAGCGACGAATAGGGTATTCAAGCAACTAAGGAGTTCCGTAGACGACAGTTTGTGACCAAGGATCTTGGCAAGTTACATTATTTTCTTGGCTTGGAGTTTACACACAGTCAGCAGGCCATGATTATGACGTAAAGGAAGTGTGTTACTGATCTTCTGGCTGGGACATGTATGACAGGATGCAGACCTGTTATTATACCAATGAATCCTAATACTAGACTCTATGATGATTACTTGGAGGAGATAGATAAGAGACGGTATAGGGAGTTGGTAGGAAAGTTGTTACATGTTACTATTACCAGGCCTGACAAATCATTTGCTGTGATGTGAGCATAGTTAGCCAGTTCATGGAGCAACATAAACAAGTTCATATGGATGTTGTTTATATGATCTTAAGATATCTGAAATCTTCTCCAGGTACAGGTCTCCTTTTCAGAAGAGACATGTCACTCTCAGTTACTGGATGTGCAGATGCATATTATGTCGGGTGTCCCAAGGACAAGAAGTTCACTTCAGGCTTCATTGTGTTCGTTGGTAGCTCATTTGTCTCATGGAAGAGTAAGAAATAGACTGTCGTGGCTCGATCCAGCGTTAAATCAGAATATAGGGCTATGGCTCAAGGGAGCACGGAAATGATGTGGGTCAAGTCCGTTCTAATTGATCTTGCAATTAAGGTGCCTCTTCCAATGCATCTCAAATGTGATAATCAAGCAGCTCTTTTCGAAGCTAATAATCCGGTCTTCCATGAGAGAACAAAGCACATCGAAGTTGATTGTCATTATACCCGTGACTTGATCCAAAAGAGGTCTATTTCTACCTCCCATGTTGCTTCAGGAGAACATATTGCAGACATGTTTACCAAGGCTCTCGCAAGGGGTCCTTTCCACCGTTGTTCCAAGCTGAGCATGATAGACATATATGCTCCAGCTTGAAGGGGAGTGTTGAGAGAATTCTATATCTTTGTCTTTATTTATATTTCTCCAATTTGTTCATCTTCTTTATGCAATTTCTCCCTAGAGCCTTTTCTCCTATATAAGAGGGTTCTAAGCTTACGTGGAATATAACTTTTCTTTTCACACCTTCTACAGAAAAGAAAGGAGATGTAGAGAGGGGAGGAAGAATATGGGAAAGAGGAATCAATGATCCTATCTATCAGGCACAAAATGTTGCTAATTCCAATTATATTAGCAGCAGGACAAGAACAATAAAAGTAAATAGAGAAAGAGAGAAGCTAATTAAATAGAGAAAAAAGTAAAAAAAATCAGAAAATGAAAAATAAATAGAGAAAGAGAGAAGCTAATTAAATGAGGAAAATAAGCATATATCATGTTAATTTATTTAACAAAAAAAATAAGGAAAGCATCATTAGCAGGACAAGAACAAGTGAACATTTCGAACAATAAAGATGAAGTGTCAAGATATGCCAAAAGCTTGGAGAAGGGAGGCTGGCAACCCACCTGATACATTAGTTATAACAGTAGTAGTTTTCTGAGCAGCAAGAGCTTTGAATTTATTTCCTGTGGCTAACATAAGTAAGCTCCTCATTAGCTGCTTTTGCTCTCTGGGACTGCTGGTATTTCCGAGGGCATCTTCAAAAGCAAGAAGATCACCAAGACTGATACCTGACACTGATAACAGCACCTGCCAAGCAGGAAAATGCATTCTTTTACAACCACAAAACTGCATGACATGGAAAATTAAAGAAAACCCAAATCAGATGGATGGGAGAAAGATAAAGTTTCTTGGCCAACCTGTCGGGGGCTAGGATCCCTATTCGAGAGATAAAAGAAAATCTCACGACAAAGGCTAACAAGCTCAGAGCAAATAATAGCATTTGATTCAAGAGTTAAGCTTTGAACTACAGCAAGAAACAGATCTTTTGCAACAAAGTCACGAAGGTCAATGTTATTTGAGGAAACAGCGAGAAGAATTACAACTCCACAAAAAATAGCCACTTTGCTAACTGCTTCCCCATCTGTCCAGGCAAATGCTTGTAATGTAATCTGCAAAGCAGGAAGAGCTAGGTCCTTATGCATAAGGAGGAAGCTGCAATTGACAAGTAATTGATATTACAACAATGTAATGGACTAAAAGGACTGCAAGGTAAAAGTAATAGCAATAAAAAAAACAAACATCAGCTTCAGGTGCCTCTCCTTGGAATTTTTACTACCATGTTAAGGAACTCGAGACAAATGATTCCAAATTTTTCAGAGGGACATCAGCACGATAAGTACTCCCAAGCAGATCAAGAGAAGGAATTCCATTATTTAGAGCTGGAGATGCTGCAACAGAAAGCAGTGTACAAATCTCACGAGTTAAAGCACGGAGGAGTTTCTCCTCCATCACTTCTAACTTCAGATCCAACCCATAGAGATTAGAAAATGTATCAGGAACTTTCGCCCTTCCCTCCTGTAGAAGATTTGACCATGAACAACTTAGAGACTCCTGACAATGAAAAAGCAACGGAGAAAGGAGCTTCTCAATCCAGATCTCCCACAAATCCAGAGGGCAGAATTTGACTATAGGAATGACAGTTAAATGGACTAGCTGGCGAATATGTCGGAATTCCATCCATTGTATATTCTCCATAAGAGCAACAGCAACATCAGCACTGTCCAAGCATCTGAAAAAGCACTCACCAATAGTCGCTGACATGCCTAGGACATTATACCTACAAGATTAATGAGGGAAATGATTCATGATGCAAAAAGAGTTACCCCATAGCAGTCGTAACACAAAAAGAGTTAAAATATCATAGTAGACATAGAACGCAAATGTAATTCGCATCATTTACTCACATATACATGCATAAAACTATTTATGTAATCTAAAGTTCTTCCTACTCTCCACTGGGGATAATGTGATAATATTTTGCTAGAAACCCTAACCTCCATACAATGAGTTCCAGTAGAATGAGTAGAAACGGATCAGAAAAATATAGATACATAGAAAGAAACATGGATAGCAAGATAAATCTACCTCTATTTCCGCGGAGGTTACATAATGACTTTAGTACAAAAGGGAACAAGGTTGCAAAAGTCAGCAGTTAGTATTCAATTAGTTGGGTCCCTGACTAAAGACAGCCTGGTGACTAATCAGATTTAGTCGATTTTATCATTTTAAAAGTATTCATATATAATCATTTCTAATACATATATTCTTATATAGTTATGTGGATATGGTACATTCAAAATTATGACATAATTAACTACCAAACATAGTTGATGGAATCAAAATGAAGTTAAGAACGAAATGTTTATCTAGAATGATACACGATTTTATTATCACAAGGGAAAAATACTTAACAAAATTACTTGGGTTGCAAAACTATAGCTCTCCAATGACACAACATTAAACCTATACCAATTATACAAGAGTCTATACCAATTATACAAGAGTATTACGTAGTTGTTAGAGTAGATAGGGAGCATAGTAAAAAGTCCAAGATTTTAGTTTACTGGAAATTTATATTAATATTATTATTTATGCTTTATGAAAAATCATTAAAAATATTTATTTATGTTATTCCTAGCTATAATTGCAAATATATGACACATATGATGTGCCATTATTAAGGTTGTTAACGTTATTTTATCATTTATCTTCTCTTTATTTGTTAAGTCATATTTCTATTTGTAACCTTTCGGGGACACTTATGTAACTATCTCAACTGGGGCTCTAGGATTTCACAATATATAAGAAATCACATACCACTTGAACAAAGCATTCTATTCATTCTCTACAATTCTCCACATGGTATCAGTGTAGTGGTATTACACTGAGGCACATACCCAACCTACCCACCGACGCCACAAGCCCTAGTTCCCCCCTGTGAATGCCAAAAGCTTTGTGCAGTGTTCAGAAAGGCGGTCCAGGCGGTCGCATATGCGGCCGCATATGCGTAGTCGGGCACTGGACCGAACCGCATATCCAGTATTCAGTACATATGCGATTTGGGCGAGTATGCAGACGAGTAAACCGCATATGCGGCCGCATACTCGGCCGCCTTTTCGATAGAGCCCCTTCGTACAGGCTTCATCTTTTAGTTGCTGGAACTCGTAACTATTGTTACTGCAGTAAAAAATAAATGTTACTAATTCTTTATTAGAAAAGATTTTTATGTTGTTGTTTGTAAAAAAATAAATTTTTATTTTTTATTTAAAATAAATGTTACTAATTGTTTATTAGAAAAGATTTTATGTTGTTGTAAAAAAAATTTCATTTTTAATTTAAATAGAAGATTTTTATTTAATTTCTATGAATGTTGTTTCCTGTCTCTCTGCTTTTGTTTGATTTATATTCGATATACTTTTATTTTAGAATCAAATACATCTTCTTTTGTGAAAATATATCTATGAGTCGTTTGCTTTCTTCATTCAATACTTTTCTCAATTGTTCAGATATTTTGTAATAGAAAATTATGTTAAATCTCCCCTAGCTAGCTGTCATCTCATTAACGCTAGATAAAATGGAATCCAATTATTTAATCAATTGAAATAATATTGATTCACAATCCAATTTTCATTCAGTTAATTCATATAGAAACATAACAAATGTTTCTATGATTTATTATTGTTATATCTCAAAATAATTTTTTTATTATATTTTCATTTCTATAGTAAGTATGCCAACAAATTTCACTTTCATTTTTTTATGATTCACTCTTTTATCTAGAATGGTCATTTTTTTAAAAGCTTTCTCAAAAATCATGTCGTACTAAAAAGTCTATGCATATATTTCATCTATTGTTATTTTTTGGAAATATAAACCTCTAATATTTGAATTCAATTTATTACTCTAATTATTTTTAAATTTAAATAATATAAACCGTATAATCTGCATATATTTCCGCATATCCGCTTACTCGCTTCAGACCGCCTGACCGAACGAATACCGCATACCGACTTTCTGAACCTTGGCTTTATGCGACAATACAACCGTTTTGAAGTTCTACGCAACATCTTCCAACGTGGCCAGCCTCTTCTTTTCTCATCTTCAGTGGTGTCGCATGCCTCTCCTAAGAGGCCTCCACAGTCGTCGTTGAGAGTTTTTATGGTATGTTATGCTTTTACAATTTATTTATGTCTCATTCCTTATTATGTAATTTACCAATTATGGTTTCTCTCTACTATATAAGGGAACCCTTGGGCTCTATAAATAAATAACAAAGTATTTTCCCCAATATGGTATCAAAGCGATGGTCCTATATCGGAACCCTGAGCCCCACCTCCCAACCCTACCTCCAGCCTCATCTCGGCCCTTGTGCCTCACCTCGAAGGTGCCTTCATTGCCAAAGCGACAGCCCTGCCGCCAGTCGTTGCCAATGACAGTGTCACCCAAGAGGTCCAGCTGCCCAAGCGGTGGTGCCACCGAGTGCCGCCCAGCACCGCTCGTGCCTTGGTTGCTTAGCAGCAGCACAGCCACCATCGTTGCTGTATCAGCAGCTCCGACAGTCCTATAGGCACTTCCCAGAAGACCAATAGCCATGAAGCGCCATCCGACAACGCTCGGTGGCCCTTGTATGACCTTGAGTTCGCAGTTTCGGGTCTGATTTCAGAGTTTTTGGTCTCATTTTACCCTGTTTCAGATCAAAATCAGACCAAGTTTCGCCTCATCTTGTCTAGGAGTGGTTGTAGTATGAGTCCATGCCCACAACCATCCCTTTATAAATCTGTGTAGACTCTTCACGATCTGTCTAAGGTCCTAGTTTTTTGTCCACAATGTCAGAAAACAGAGTTGATATGCCATCTACAGGGGACTTCAAGGATCCAGCACCTATTGTCAAGATGGACAGCACAAACTGAGCGATGCAGTTCACGAGGTGGACGAGAATATGGAGGAGTATGTGAGAGAAGAAGAAGAAGCAGAATCCCAGCCATCATAAAAGTCATCCTCGGAAGAGTAGTAGTGTACAATGGAGGCTCTCCAACTAATATTGTGCTTTGCCTTCCAACTCACATGGTTGTCCAACTCGACCTCAGACGAAGAATATTCTCATGAAGAAGTGTCTGACTGGTCATAACGATTATCCCAGAATGTCTACAGGGACTAGGAGAGTCATCCTCGGACATGTCTATCGTAATATACTTGACCGGTTTGCTAGATCCTAAAGCAAGGAGACGGGAAGGAGCGGAGTGTTTCTTCCCTCCACTAGCAACCAGACTCGAGGATGTGGCCCTTCCCTCCACTGGAACTTCCTCTGTCACTGTGGAGACCAAAAAGGGAATGTACTCTGCATCCCTAATAATATTTTACTTCCACTGATAGCCTATCCAGTTGCTACATGCGGTTTACAAATTTTCTTATGGTTGTTACTATTCGTCGTGATCAGCATAGTGCACTTTAGGACAATAGTTGAAAAAATATTATAGGTGTGCTTACCTCTAGGAACATGTGAGATATTGCATCGTGTCCTCCATGCGTGAAGCTTTCCTGCAGATGGGTATTTACGACCAAATAGTCCCCAGATGGCTCCATTAATTGAGTTACTTTTAGCAAATATCAGTCATATTACGAAACTCTTCTGATTAATGTGTATTTCTAAAAAAACAAAATATGTTGGAATGTAATACCAAGATTCCAAATGGTGTTTGCCCACCCTCCAAAACTTAGCATTATTAACCCTTACTCATGCGATACCAGAAAGACATCTTGCCATCATGAACAATCTTATTATAAAGTTCTCTATTTCATGTTTACAGTTTTATAAATTATACTTTTCAACAAAACAAGAATTAAATTTCAAGATAAGAGTGAACTAATATATAATGATACCATGATTACCCGCTATCTCGGATGCCTTTTAACCAATTTCTCAAGTCATTTTCCATTGACTCACTAAGCCCCTCGTCGTTTACAACATTGTGAGAACTATCTGCAAATTGATACTTGGGAATTTTAGACACCCCTTCCCCTAGAAGACCAGCCTGATCCACTGGGCTCATACTCATCGCAGCTCTTAATTCCGTAGGTAAAGAAAGAGCTATCGGATGGGACCAAAGTGAATGTATGGAGCGGAGTAGCTGCAAATTTGAAGACAGAAAAAACTGGTAAGAGACACTACCAATATAGTCAAGTGAAATGATGGAAGTGCTGGGAAGAAGATTACAAAAAATAGTATCATCAGGTCACTGTTCATAATGGCAAACCTTTAGAAGTGGAGGAAGCATCCACGATAAATGAGAAGCCAACGGACTTATAGATGATGTAGGATTATCAGTTGTTTTTGAAGCATTTAACATTGTGGTACTTTTTTTTGTTCCACTCCTTTTCAGAGCTTTCTCAAATAAAGTAACACAGTGATAAATTGACCACATGAACTGTGTATCCGAACAGAGACGAGCTAATCCCAGGGGCTCAGATAAGAAACGGTTCTGCCAATCCAATTGTGTCCATTGCCTGCTTAAGGGTTCAAGCAGCCATGCTAAGACTTCCTGATGCTGTTGTATGCTGTACCAAGAAAATAGAAAACAAAAACAAAAAAATGATAAATACGAGATGTCCAAATGAAGAAACAAGATCAGGAAAAAAACTAACTACTTACCCAGCTGATGATGCCATGAGAAGAAATGCTTCACTAAGAAGATTGCGCTCGCCACGAAGAAGACGGCCTTCTGCTTCAAGGATACCCATGGTATCGGCAATCACCTAAAGCAAGAAAGGAAATTGAGCATAGAGAGTTCATGAAAGCACACCCTGAACTCCCAGGTAGTATTTTGATTCCTACTATATAATTACATGGTGAGTACCCATTACCCAACAGTCACCAACGTTCAAGATTGTACCTACCGATTCTTCTTCACTTATGGTACAACTTGATATCAAACAAAACCTTACTATATGATCAATATACACAAGAAAAATCCTGCCTCAAAAAGAAAAAACATTATACAACTATCAAATTTGTTTTATGCAAGAAAAATGGCACCAAATAAATTCATCAACCAAGATTATTACAATTATTTGCATCCCAGTTGTTTTTCTTTGAAGAATTTTGCATCCCAGTTGCTTTCTTTGAAGAAATGGACCATATAGGCTTACGAGAATTGAGACCCCGATTCAACAAATCACAAATGTAAATACTAAACGTATTTTACAAGTTCACAACCACCATAGAAACTATTGACATTATTAGTTGTTCCTATTTTTGGTTTTTTTTCCGTGTCTAGCTTATTTGCATGCACTCTTTTTCTACGTGTAATCCTTCAGGAACTATTATACAATTGCCATCCATTGGGCCCTAGGGTCACATTATATAAGAAAACCAACCACATGAATAAAATTCATTCCATTGCATTTTCTACAACGCAGTGGTCCTGCACTGGAGTTCGTACCCACACGTCTAGATGTCACTGCAAGCCCTCTTCTCGTACAACTCATAGCCTCTGCATTACTCCTGCGCACGAGCAATCTCAGCCGCTCAAAGCCCCCCGCACGATCCCTAGCCCCACAGCAGGAGCCCCGTGCAGGCCCTAGATCTATCACAACGGGTCTTAGGTTGACCGTAGAAGCCCAATGCAGGCCGTAGACCCACCCCAACAGGTTCTAACCCCACTGCAGGAGGCCCGCATGAGCTATAGACTCGTTGTAGGAGCCCAATGCTGGACCGAGATCTGTTGCAATAGGCCTTCGTCCCACCACAAGCAATCTGTGCGGCCCAAGCCCCGTCGTGGGAACTCCCCGTGGGCCCCATCCCCATTGCTAGCCTCTCGTATCCCGTTGAGGGCACTCCGTGGTCGAGGGTTGCTGCCTTAACCATCAAAGCAAGCACGATTAGATTTCTAAACTACTTTGTTGATCTCTCTCTTACCACAATGGTTGTGACTCCTACTGAAACCAAGCCCTCGTTTTCCACATCTTCTATGACGGTTCATGGGACATCTATTGAACTCAAGGACATAAATAAGTATGTGCTCTAGTCTCGTACCTTCAATATGTTCATCACCAGTCAGAAAGAAAAATATCCCATCTGACGAAGGAACCTTTAAAGGAAACGAAGAAATAGTATGAGTCATAATTTGGGAACAATTATTAGGTCATGACATGGATGACCAATAGTGTCGAGTCCCGCATTGCTAACGATCTCATTTACAAGGACACTATCAAGTCGGAACTTGCAGTTGCGGACATCTACATGCAGATAAGGCAACTTCTCAGCGAGAGTCTACCATCGTGGTACTATCGGTAATCTCACCGGTCTCTATTAGGAATTTGCCATCTTTCAGCCAACATGTTGTACCAAAAAGGTGACAAAGAGATCCAAGTGGCAAAGCTACATATTCCTTACCGATCTCCTTCCTCGTTATCAGACCTTTGGTCATCTGCAGTAGCTTGAGACCCCTACTGGTCATACTCATCCTCTACAGACTGCATAGAACCCAGCTTTTCCGGCGTCATCTGGACAGCTACGACTTCCGAGGAGGCTAAGGCTGTAATTCCAGTCGTGGCCGTGGATGCACTCCGTGCATAATTTACTACATATCCAACCACCTATCTACACGGCACTAGATAAATCATGAAATTCATCATATCAGTGCCAAATTAAGCAAAAATCATGAATTAAGTTCACCACATTTCACCATTTTTTGTGCATATTTTGAATTTCAGTCCAGGCACACTTTGCATAAAAAATTTGTTAAAAAATCCTTCTAGTGAACTTCTGTTGAACTAAGTCACTTTAGAAACGTTTTTTGTGTGTTCAAGTATTAAATACAAAAAACTACCAAAAGATTAAACACAACTTATGTTTGATACATCAAATATTGGGATATTTCTCTTATATAATATTAATATTTTTCCTTTTTTTGCAAGTATCTAAGTCCAATTGCGCTAAAAGCTCAGTCCAATCAAAAAAATTAAAAAAAAGAATTAATTGGGGGATGGCATCAATGTTGACGCCACCCCTTTCTTCTTCCCCAAATGAAGGGGTAGGAGCACCCTCCTCTACCCATCGCGTCAACAGCCATTGGCCACTCTTCTTCGACCAACGCCGCACACCGTCAGTTCCTCTTCCTCACCGCCAATCGTTGCCCCCTCCCCTCCCACAACTCTGGCTACAAAATGGAGATGGGGTGGCAAAAGAAAGGAAATTATTTTGGGGGGCTTTTAAGCCCTAACAAGAACCCGTTAAGGGGGAGCTCGCAGCTTCGCCCTCCAGCTCAGCCACCCCCCGACCTTTCCATCTACGCGACAGCCACCCTAATCAAGCTACTCCACCACTCATCGTGCTCCGGCGAGCCCACCACTGATCTCCACACCTCTGTGAGCCCCTTCCCGCACACCACTGCTCGTTGTCCAGGACACCTAGGATGACGTGGGTGACAACCGCGTCACCTCGTTGCTACGAGCCTCCTCTAGCTGTGCTCCATCATTGGTGGCCAAGCACGGCACCGTCGTCATCACCAGCAGGAAGATGGGGGTCTAGGGACCCTTCGCAATTTGGATTTTATTTTAGTTCTTTTAAAATATTTTAGACTTTATGCAATTTAGTTAAACTTGAGTATACAATCAGAATTTTTCCGTTTTTGAAATTTTATATCTCGTCAAATTTGCGAGGCACGACCATGAAAGTAATGAAAAAGAAAAAGTTCTATAGTTGGACCACGGTTCGATTTGGAAATATCCAGTGAAGATGAGATGCTCAAAAGAAAGACAAAGTATACCGAAAAAGGCAATGTTGCCGACCAGTCGAAGACATGTTCTTTTGGCTCGAGGCCTCCAGGGTCAAGATTCGGAAGTTCCATAGTTTGCATCATCGGTAAGAGCAATTTGACCCTCCTCCCACATCTATATATAAAGGCTAGTACAGGTCAATTCATACTATCCTCCGCTGATTTCTGCACGGAACCTACAAATGCTAGGGTGTCGAAGAGATTTTGGCTTCTCATCCCTCCAATTAGGTCGGTCACCGGGGCGCGTAATCATTCACACGCTTCTTCTTTCTGCAGAATTTGCATTTGATATTAGATCTTGATTTCCCGAAAATCTAGCTTGCAGGGTTGTCTCCCGCCCAATCTAATGCTTCGTGTTTAGTGACAAAATGACGATAATGAAGAGCCCATGCAAATTTTTACTATATAAAAGGGGAAGAGAGGTGAGCGAGCACCCCCTAACTCATGATGATGAGATTAAAATAGATCCGAGAGACTGATATTAGTTACTATAAATATCATCATCAAGAATAGGTCTTTGACTTTAGGGAGACATTCCTCACATTAGTCTGAGGCCTTTTTTGTTATTTCATCCTCACACAACTAGAAAACACAAAGCTTTGTCCCACCTCCGCTCTTTTTTCCGTGTTGACTGCAATCTCATCTGATGTAGCAGCAGTAGCAATTTGAGCAGCGCCACTATTGACCCAGCACCATTTTTCGCTCGACGGGGGAATAATATTCAAAATATGTTTATTTAAATTTTAATCCTTTCAGGATCTTATCGCATCCATTTAAACTCGGTTTATTTTCTTTGCAGTTTACCCATAAAAATACTTAAAATTGGACAAACTTCATTTCTGTCCCGATACTAATACATAAGCGTAAATATTTCCTTAGTTTTTGTTTTATTTACATATAAGCCCCTAAAAATTATACTTACGCCCCCTGATAAATCCAAAAATCACCAAAATAGCACACAAATCCAAAAAACCCAAAAAATTCCTATACAATCATAATGATGTCTAGAATCTAATTACAAAGTTGTCAATACATTGTAAGATCGAGGAACAAAAAGAAAATGAGGATTTAATTTGAGCAATAAAGTCAAAAATGCCTTCGTAAATATAAAAAAGTTTCGTATAAAATGTTAGAGTCCCTATGGATCGATCCTCTACTTGACCTATGCTTATTCTAATATCTCTTGGCTACTAGTTGAATAAATTTTTATTTGAATCTCCCAATTTTTGTGTGTGCAAACAATGACACTTTAAAACGCATTCTTAGCACCACAAGAATCGTGTCTGCAGTGCTCATTCACCCATTATTGTCGTTTAGAATAAGGAGTTTTCCTCCAAACTCAAACTTTCTAGAGTTTTATATGCTCTTGGCATTCCATTAAGCTTCAAGCATGTTCATAGATTATTGTCGAACTGAACAGCAGTGTAATTTTTTACGAGTGTAACTTTTATTTTCAAGGCATCCAGACGACGCGGATCTTTGGTCGGCACCATGAGAATAATGGCATGTACTGTTTTCATATACATGTAGACCATAGGTATTTATTTGTCGGGCATCCTTTACTAGAGCCCTCACTCGTATTTTTCTTGAACTTTCATCATTGAAGACTTCTGAGTGTAAAGCCTGTCAATTTAGCATACACCATCAAGCCTCTTTTTCTCAAAGGACTGAGCCTCGTACAAGGTTTTAATCTTGATTTCAATTTCGTTTTGAGATGGCGAAAAAATGAAATAATTTTGAAATTTCATCGAAGTTTCGCCAATTTCAACCAAAATCGACCTAGATTTGTGAAGGAAGGTCCATATTGAGATTCTGATTTCGGTTTCAGTGGAGTGTCGAAATCGAAATTTCGGTGAAATCTCGCCAAAATTTCGAAAATTTGATACACTAGTCGTAGGCCCCCACCTTTTTCTTTAGTCCATTACGACAGTTGGGGACTCTTTTCAATCTGTATTGATAAGTATTTTGTTGTTTTTTTATGACTATATCATATCCTCTTAGGTGTATTTGATAAAGGAAAGGTTAGAAGTAAACAAAATTGTCAAGTCCTTTCAACACATAAAAAATTCTTTTCTACATGTGTTAGGACTTTCAAGACATGCAATAATCTTCAGTCTATTAAACAAGACTTGACCACTTTATTTACTATTCAGGTTACCATTCACCAGACCTCATGTATGTACACCTATGTACACCTTGCAGTAAAATGGAGTAGCGGAAAGGAAACTTTATCATCTTATGGACATTGCATGTACCCTTCTTACTCACATGGAGTCCCAAAAACCCATTAGAGGCAAGTTGTTCTTACTAGCGGTGCACACGGATTGGATAAAATCCGTAATCTGATCCAATCCGATGCTATTGGATTGGTTTGGTTTTATCATTCTAATGGATCGGATCGGATTGGAATTTTTGAAATCCGTTAAACTATGGATTGGATCGGATCTTCACCAAAATCCGATCCGATCCAATCCGTTAACATGCATTGCTCATGTAGACGCATACGTACATGCACGCATGAACTACGTGCGTATACACACATACATAATTAGTACATACGTACACACATACCTACGCACGCACGCTCGCTAAACCCTAAATCTTATTTCAAAATCTCTGTAAGGAATAGTCAACGTCATTCATGTCATTTTTTCCATATCAATTGTGTATTCAAGTCCTCTTGATATCACCCTCTCTTCTCCCTTAAAAGGCAAATGTTAAACATTCAAAATAATAAAGTATGACTATAAATTGTAAAATTATAAATCCATATTCAATTATTCCTCTCCCAATTCCTTCTCTCTCATTTCATTATCGGCGGCCAAAATTCCTCCCGATTCTCACTTAGTCCATTTCGGTGATGCATCTCTCTTGCACAATGTTATTCTCCCCAACACAATTTTACCACTATCCCCTTCCGTGTGATGTCGTCGCTTGTCTCAAACAACATAATCTCATCCCACACAATATCATTTGGCCTTTGTATCTCGCAACTCTTCTTATCTTCGTTAAAAGACAATAGATTTAGGATATTTCCTGATACATTTGTGAGATATTTTCGATATCTTTGCTTCTTAACTTTTACTTGCTCTAGCTTGCAACCTTATTTTAGTGATAAAAGTAGATCAATTACATAAGCAAATGTGTCACACTTATCTTAGAAGAAATAAGCATTATTTTATTTCCTTTTATGTTTAATTTGATATATATAGATATTTATTCACATTTTTCATATAATTTACATATTTTGATTGTAGATATAATCTTATAAATAAATTTCAGCTCAAATCTATTTTAAATGAGAGGCATGATGCCTAATTGACGGGCTATATTTAAGTTATTTTTTCCTTGTATACTCAATCGAGTATGAATGTTCTCTGATTCTTATTTTTTAATGACATATTATAGCCTTGAAGGATGTTCTTGTGAGTGGTTGGGTTTGACATAGCTTAACATTCTAAGTTAATCATGGACTTCACCAATATCCGATCACATAGATCACATTTTTTATTTATCTAATTTGTCTTTGTATCATTATTTGATAACTTTTTATTGTTTTATTGGAATCATTTGGTGGAAATCAATTGAAAAAAAAACAAACTAATGCATTATTTATTAAAGAAAACTTCAATTTCAAATTTAATATAATCTTTTAGTTTATTGTGCCGTCTTCAACTTTTTATAATGGATTAATATGATTTTTCAACTTTCACTTGTTGTGTTTTTTTCTTTTCTTTACTTCTATTCATATGATTAATTTTTAAGTTATTATTCGAATGTTCAAGGACTAGCGTGTTGTAAGATAATGATTATATCAGAGTCTCATCATTCATATTCTCAAGACCAATCAAACTTGTATTATAATTAACAGAAAGGAAATGACTTAAATATGGATCATATAGTATTTGTATAAAACTGATTATTATGAGTAATTAATGTAGGATGAGTAGAATGGGGTTTTTCATACCAAACAACTTGAAAGCCTGTTTCATAGCAAGTAGCTTTAAATTTTAATTGTCAAGGTCAAATTACTTGCTTTCTTTTGGAGCCACTAAATTCCTGTTAATTTTAATTAATTAAGATTTACTCAACAATTGTTGATGTTCTTTTCTCCCTATTCCATGGATTGCAGGCAAAATACCTGCACCGTTGTATTAAGAGAGTTGAATGTCAGTTTCTGTAGTAAAACATATCAGGTATGTATGTTATAGTTTGTTCAAGATATTTATGCTTTTATTTCTCTTCTGATAAAATTGGGATGCAAGTACATAATGCAATTTCGGTTGTTACATGTTAACTGCTATGGAATTTATGCATTATAAGTGTGACATGTTATAGTTCTGTGGCCTGTTAGTTAATGTGAATGTCATTAAAAAAATTTCCCAAATTTTCAGTACTCTAATGTGGTCCTTAACGAACATGATACTACGGTTGTTATGTAAACGGGTTTCCCAGATCCGCGGGAGCGGGCCTCACAGTTTGGTATCAGAGCAGTGGTACCCTGCTACATACATTCGTAGTATTATAGTTCTGATTGCATTAATAATCAGATAGCGACAGTCCTCTGACTTGTCGCGAGTCTGAAGGGGAAATATGACATTCAAAATCAATGACCACGTATGTCACCAATTGCAACTTATTTCCATATTGTATCCCAAGAAGAGAAAAAGCATAATAGAAATATCCGCGAACATCAACTATTGTAACTACGGATATTGGTTCTTATACAGAACCATGACATCTCGTGCCGACCTTTCTATCTTTTTAATTGATTCTGGAGCGATGAATGAACTTTGAATTTCTAACTTCAGTAGATAGAAGTGCAGATGCCCTAGATCATCCTTGTCACATTATGGGCCATGTGGCTAATTGATCATCATAAGACTAATAGTCAGATAGCTACCAATGTTGATTGGTGGACATGAGACGATAGCAGAATGTCTGCTACTACAGCTCAACAAGTTTGACCTAACTTTTGTTATGGATTGAATGCCAGATCATCATGCCATGGGTAATTTCATGAAGACGATTGTCTTTAGTATTCCAGACTTACCCGAGTTTACCTATAAGGGTACATTACATGACTCTAAATGGAACACATTTCAGTATTGAGAATTCGAAGACTCATACATCGAGAATACGACACATTCCTAGATTCTGTCAGAGAGATATCTTATAGAGCCGATGGCTCAGAACATCATGATAGTGTCATATTACCCTGATGCGTTTTCAAATGATTTGCCAGGTTTACTGTCTGAGAGAGAGATTGAGCTCGAGATCACATTACTACCAGATAGACAACCAGTCTCGATGGCTCCGTATCTCATGTCACTGGTTGAGTTGAGAAAGTTAAAGATGCAGTTGCATGAGTCACTTAACTTAGGTTTCATAAGACCGAACACTTCACCTTTGGGTGCTCAAGTTCTTCCGTCAGAAAGAAGGACAGATCGATGAGATTATGCATAGATTACAGACAACTGAATAAGAAACCGGTTAGAACCGTTATCTTCTGTCATGCGTTGATGACTTGTTCGATCAGCTAGGGATCTTCGATGTTTCAAAAAAAATCGATCGCTGATCTGACTACCATCAACTGAGGATTCAAGAGTCGAATATTCCGAAAACGTCATTCCAGACTCGATATGGACATTATGAGTTAGTTGCGATGCCGTTTGGGCTCACGCATGCCATGCAACATACATGAGCATGATAAACATGATTTTCCGTCCATACTTGGACAAGTTTGTAGTTGTGATTATCAATGATGTTCTGGAGCGAACGCCGAATGAGATCATGCAAATGATTTGAAGATAGTGCTAGATACACTTCAAGAGCATAAATAGTATGCTAAGTTGAACAAATGTGAGTATCTCAAATCTTATTCCTTGGGCATATCATTTTTGGAGCAGGTATCACAGTTGACCCTACGAACATTGAGGAATTTATGTCTTGGGAACATCCTAAAACAGTCACTCAAATTCAGAGTTTCCTTCAACTCGCAGGCTATTACAGACGATTAGTCAGTGACTTTTCCCAAGTTCTTCCCTTGACACAATTGACATAGAAGAGAGTTCTATTCAGTTTGAATGAATCATGCGAACAAGTCTTCAGGACATTGAAGGAAAGACTGACGACTGTGCCTATCTTTGCGCTTCCTTCAGGCACCCAGGATTATGCTGTATATACAGATGCTGCAAGAAAAGGTTTAGGAACGGTTCCAAGTCATGTGAGTGTTTATGCATCACATCAATTGAGGTCGCATGAGCGGAATTACCCCCGTCCGTGACTTAGAATTGACAATAATTGGTTTTGCTTTGAAAGATCCGACGCCACTATCTCTATAAGGTGAATCTCAAGATTTTCGTAGATCGCAAGAATTTGAAGAACGCCTTTGTTCAGAAGGAGATAAACTTGAAACGATGTCTTACCATTCTGATAAAGGAACATGGTGGTAGATGCGCTGAGAAGGAAAGCTCATGCACATACAAAAAAAAAACTAGCTATACACGTGGGATGTACTCACAAGCTTTGACTAATTAGCATCCATATAAGAGTGCATCTATATATACTGTCGTGCTCAACGATTCAGCGGTCTTTAGAATTGCATATTAGAAGGTCAGAGATCAGGTCCTTGGATTTGAGACAAATACATGCATACCATCAAGGACAAACGTGATGATTTTGTGTTGACGAAGTCTATTTTGTGGAAGGTTGACTGGGTCTTTATGCCCAACAATGAGTAGTTGCGCAGAGATATTATTAATAAGGCACACAATTCACGATTGTCTATTCCTCCTGCCTGTACAAAGATGTATCGGAGTCTAGGCCAACATTCTGGCGGGATGGAATGAAGCGAGATGTGGCACAACATGTTAACAAACGCTTGATCTGTCAGATGGTCAAGGCTGAGCATAGGAGACCCACCAAGGTTATTACAGTCCTCCACATTCCCAAGTAAAGTGGGTGAGTATTTCTATAGATTTTGAGAATACCAAATGGCCGTGATGCTTTTGGATCGTTATTCCATAGATCTCTTTGAAAAGATTGTAAGGGCGGTTGACCTAGTTAGGAGAAAGCTTCTCACGGTGCAGACCTGTCAGAAAAGCTATGTATATAGTCAGAGAAGAGTTTTGGAGTTTCAGGTAATCCAACATCTTCTCTTTATCCATTCAAAAATATGACTTATGAATATTCAATTTAATCTGTCACACTGATGGAATATCTGTAAACACAGATAGGAGATTGTGTGTTCCTACGAGTATCTTCTAAGAATGAAGTACAGAGATTTGATGTCCACGGCAAATTAGCGCCGATATATTGGATCATTTGAAATTATTACTCGTAAGAGTAAGGTGGTGTATCGAGTGGTCCTTCTTCCACACCTATCAGCCATATAGGTATCCAATCTAAGGAAGTACGTACACGACCTCAACACATCATCATCTACGAAAACCTTAACGTGGAGCCAGACTTGATATATGAGGAGAGACCGGTACAGATACTCGATAATACTATAAAGAAGCCTCGCATCAAAGAAATTTCCCCAGACAGAATACTATGACACCAACATTGTAACAAAGAAGCGGCATGGGATAACCAAAGCAGACATGCGGGTAAGATACCACAGCTTTGTCAGATAATGGTCAAAACAAGCCCATTAATTTTATATATTGAAAGAACATGGCTTGTTTTCCCTTTGAGGTTTTTATGGGTTCAAAACCCTTTAAGGTTTTTATGACAGATGTGATCCAAACAAGACACAAAGTAACCTTGACTCGAGTCTCGAGG
This sequence comes from Ottelia alismoides, assembly GCA_037367405.1. Classification (NCBI taxonomy): domain Eukaryota; kingdom Viridiplantae; phylum Streptophyta; class Magnoliopsida; order Alismatales; family Hydrocharitaceae; genus Ottelia; species Ottelia alismoides. The sequence goes on along the minus strand of JAZKJV010001192.1, from coordinate 94,165 downwards.
ACGAGACTCCCTTTGAGGTTTTTATATTTATAACATCCGGATCTGCACGAACCCGAACCCGACGCGATTAGGGTCCGTATAACTCAATAAAGTTATTAATCAATGTTAAATAACATAAATCGATCAATTGATCGTGAATCAAAAATCGTTCGGGCAAAATCGATCGAAAATCGATCGCATCATAATGCGTGCCTGAAAAAGCCGCGACGCAAATTCGGAAACCACGAAATAAACCGAGACCACTCAAAAATCTGATTCGATGAAATAAGATCAACGGAATCGACCGTTCGTCGATCGGAGGTCGTTTGATATTTTAAAACCGCAAAATTTAGCCATAAACCAAAACCATATTTCGGAAATTTCGAGGATTCATCTTCGATCCGAAGTGTATGAATATTATACTCATTTTGATCGTCATTCAGAGACGGTCAAAACGAGCTATTGTACGTCAGAATCCGAGACTCGCGGCGTGAATGTAGATGACTTTAATATTCCAAATAATAGAGGGAGAAAAAAATAAACTAAAATAAAATTTATTAATTTTCCAGACAACAGTCTGTATAATTACAGCAGACAACTACTTTGCTCTCCTCCAACCACTTGGCTCTACAATTCTCTCCACTTAACCTATTCTTTCCACCACTTGTCAATTAACAAAGCCATGCACTTTGTTATATAAACCATACGTTTCCCCTTCCCTTACTTCCACATTTCTATTCTTGTTTTTCCCAACGAAGGAGCACCTCCAATCTCCCCTCTTTGCTGCAAATCTGCAGCAAAGCTCTGCTGCTACAGAACTTCCAGCAAACAAGTTTGCCTGCTGCCATTGATTTGCTGCCCCAGGTAGCTGCTGCTGTAGCAGCAACTGCTACTGTCTTTTCTGCTGGTCGAAGCTCTTGAAGGGTTGCAGTGTCTACAGCCATCTGCTACTCCAAACAGCTGGAGCCTTTGCTCCTGGTGGTGGCAAACTACTGTCGACTAAAGCAGCCACGGTTGCTCTTCAAGCAGCCCTCTTGCAGCCATTTGCTGCATGCATGATACTTCTCCAATATTTGGAGCCAATCCAAGGTACAATCTAACCCACCTTTTGCTGCAATTCATGTTCCTAAAAATCCAAATTCTAAACCCTTTACATAGCTACATTTTTCATTCTTTGGAGGTTGGGGTGCATGGGTTTTACTGCACAAAATTTAGGATTTAGGAATTTAACTTGTGATCTGAAATGAAATATTACAAAACATCTTAATCTATTTATCTACTCTGGTTCAACTTTAAAACCTGCACTATTTAGCCCAGATCTCTTTCAACATTGTGTCAATTCTCATGCGTATCACCTGAATGTTTTGGATTCAACATGTTCTGACCATGCGACTCAATAACCCATAGTTCTTGCGCCCATTTTAATTTGTTCTATGACCATCTACATTTTCTAACCTGTTTGTTTATTAACTTGGTTGTGGGATTCTTCTTGTCATAGTTTCCACAGGTTTTTGTATTTGGTTAAGTTTACTTGTGCTTCCAATTCATGAATGCATAAATATAACTCCAACTTCTTGATTTAACTCCTATATGGATATCTATTTGCAAATACATGTCATAATTTAGACCATATCTTATGTGTATGGTTGGTCCTAGTTCTTATTCTTCTAAGTGGGGTACATTATGTGTTCTGAAAATATATATTCACAACCATTTTTTTATTCTCAAGTGAATATATTTTCTATTACATATACCCAAGCTTCTTCTGTTAGTATTTCATACTATCTGTCTATATGTCTACACATCATTCTGATGACTTAAACTTTTATTCACATATTTCTCAACTGCTTGTGCTTCAACGTTGTGTACATGTACAAGTGTTGTAATATGTATTGCCTAATGGATATATATGTACTCATACTTATAAACAAATCAATATTGTCATTGAATCCAGGTTATCCATATGTGCAATTATAACTGTGCTTTACATGTTGCAGTATATCATGAGTATTTTGACTTGAATATTAATGCATGCATACACTCTTTTAGTCGAGCTTTAGTACTCTACATATATTTTTGTGTATTCAAACACCTTCTTCAAGCTGTAATTTTTTCTCTATTCATTCTCCTACAACAAAACTGCTATCATCACCGATATGTCTCGTATTTGAGCATCTACATCTAAATTCCTATGATCACGGTATACCTTATGAGTTCTCTAGCATTCATTTGAAATAATCTGTAACCATGTAGATCTCGGTAAGAATTAACTTTTTATAGCTGTGAATACATGCACTTTAAATTATAATTATCAAGTCGCTAGATTGTGAGGTTAGTACTTATTCAAACCAATTATATACATTCTGATCTTAGAGCTTAAAGATTGAAAAGTTGAAACTTTTAGCATGCAAGTTAACCATGGCAATAACATTTACTTAGACTATAAAGATTAATCCAAGATAAATTCTAAGCTTTTGATCTCGGAATGAATTATTGAAACTTGTATTTTCATACAAGTGACTTACAAAGTTAGATCAATAATCATGTCATTAAATTATAAGATAAATAAGAAAATTGGAACTTCTACATCGAATGAGACTTAGTTTCAGAATCAATGAATGTCTGGTAACCTTATAAACTTCGGAATGATAAATTGTGACCACAAAGATCGATCTTCTACATGAATTAATCCTTCAGACATATTCTATTAACTATAGATCAGTATTGACTAAATTATAGACAATAGACCTAGATTTATACAAGTCAACCACATAAAGGATTAAGAAAGAATGGTGAATCAAGTCAGCATTGATGGTTCAGTTTGACTGATAAATAATAAGTGCCAGTCACGGTGACCTTTACACCTGACTGTGCGAGGGTGCGGTGACCCTCAGCTGGGCGGGAGATTGGAAGCTCAGTTAGGGCAGCGGCCGCTTAATGCGCGGGTCTAGGATCTCAGTCTTTTTCTCGGTTTTTTTTTCGCGAGCGCTCGTAGTTTTTACGCCTCTCTGGGATCCACAGGTTTTCTTTTAAAGACAAGTTCCGCTGACCCTTGTTCTTTAGGGTACCTAGGCTGGAGGACCCTTGGTTTTAGTTTTTCGAGCTCGTTAGCCCGTACCGGTCGGGCCGGTTTTTCTTTTAGAGCGACTTTTCTAGAGAGTCTCTCTCACCCGTCTCAGTGGCGTAGTTTTGGAGTAGACCTATCCCTCTATTGGACCGCCCTTCCAATAAGAGGGCGAGACGGAAGAGCCTCTTTTATAGGCTACTTCACCGCTTGAGTTTTATTTATTTTTCGCCAACAGACTTGGCGATGCTACATCTGAATCATCCATGTATACATCTGAATCCTCTATGGCTACATCTGAATCAGTTACAGTCAAGGTTTGAAAAAACGAAAGGCGGAACGAGGCGATCTCCTTGGAATCGAGGCGAGGCGTAGCCTCGAGGCGGTCGAGGCGTAAGCCTCAGTTTATATAGAAAAATATGTATAAAACTACAATTATATATATCTCTATGTAATTATATGTTCTCTGCCCAATATATAATAATTTACACTACAAGATATGATGAAATAATAAAGATAAGAACCCAAAATAGAAAATAGAATAACATCATATACATTTCTACACATTTTCATCCAATCAAAGCGGAATTCATTGACTATAGATATTGTGAAAGAATTAAACAATACATATATGTCTATGAAATATTGTTGTAATTAAAAGTATGACTAAATATACATCGAAGAAATTTATGTTGTGTCTAACATATAATATATGATCGCACGAGAAACCATGAATCATATCCATTTTGAGAAAATCTTTGAAATATTGTTGTACTTAAAAGTTCGATTAAATATATGTCGAAGAAATTTATGTTGTGTCTAATATATAATATAAGGCAACATGAGAAACTATGAACATTATCTATTTTGTTTTGCTTGATATATTGCAAATCTTGTTAAGTTACAAGTAATGTTTAATTTAATATTTATGAATTCATTCATTAAGAGTGAAATAGAAAGAATTTGCCAAAATAGTTGGATACATTAATTGTAAATATGAAGTTAAGGGCATGAAATAAACATCATATTTAGGCATTCATCTTATATAATCATTATCCTAAATAAACAGATATTTATAAGCTTCTCAAACTACTAAGAAAACCATTAAAATAATAAAAAAATACTTCAAAAAAAGCAAAAACGCCTCATGAAACGCCTCGACCGCCTCGAGGCGTTTCGCCTCGAGGCTACGCCTCGACCACTCGAGGCGCACGCCTCACAGGACTGGTCTGAGGCGTAAGCCTCGAGGCTAAAAGGGACCGCCTCGCCTCGAGGCGTACGCCTCGACCGCCTCGAGGCTAGCCTTTTCGAACCATGGTTACAGTTGAATCTGAAAATGATGCATTTGAGATTGGATTGAGTCACAATTGAGTTGGCTAAAGTTGAATTACAATTGAATTGGTTACATGGAAGCTTGGTTACAGTTGAGTTGTTTTCCGTTGAACTAGTTACTTTTCTGCCCATAATTCATGGTAAAGAGAAAAGACCATATCATGAAAATCATCCTTATTAGACTATCCATTAAGCTGGAGAAAATCAGCAAGGAAAGAATCAAAATCCCAGATCCATCATATACTCTTACTATGATCAATCCACAAGATTCTTAAACATCATTATAAGCATTAATAGAGATAATGATTATATCAGAGTCTCATCATTCATATTCTCAAGACCAGTCAAACTTGTATTATAATTAACAGAAAGGAAATGACTTAAATATGGATCATATAGTATTTGTATAAAAATGATTATTATGAGTAATTAATGTAGGATGAGTAGAATGGGGTTTTTCATACCAAACAACTTGAAAGCCTGTTTCATAGCAAGTAGCTTTAAATTTTAATTGTCAAGGTCAAATTACTTGCTTTCTTTTGGAGCCACTAAATTCCTGTTAATTTTAATTAATTAAGATTTACTCAACAATTGTTGATGTTCTTTTCTCCCTATTCCATGGATTGCAGGCAAAATACCTGCACCGTTGTATTAGGAGAGTTGAATGTCAGTTTCTGTAGTAAAACATATCAGGTATGTATGTTATAGTTTGTTCAAGATATTTATGCTTTTATTTCTCTTCTGATAAAATTGGGATGCAAGTACATAATGCAATTTCGGTTGTTACATGTTAACTGCTATGGAATTTATGCATTATAAGTGTGACATGTTATAGTTCTGTGGCCTGTTAGTTAATGTGAATGTCATTAAAAAAAATTTCCCAAATTTTCAGTACTCTAATGTGGTCCTTAACGAACATGATACTACGGTTGTTATGTAAACGGGTTTCCCAGATCCGCGGGAGCGGGCCTCACATGTAAAGTATAGACGTATAAAATAGACTATTGAGTCGGAAATTATAAGTATAAAATCCGAACCAATCCGATCCAATCCATAATCTGATGGATTGGATCAGATTGGATTTAGATATATGATGGATTGGATTGGATTCGAAAAAACAAAAATCCGTTAAGGTTGGATTGGACACGGATTAAGCTAAAATCCGAACCAATCCGATCCATGTGCACCCCTAGTTCTTACTATTATATACCTTATTAATCAAGTACCCTCCTCGATCTTTATAGGGTAATTCATTTTTCCCTCGTATATAAAGATGAGGAACCATTTCCTTTGTCCACAACTTTCATATTACGAATAAACTATATGATAGTGCCAACGAGTGCATCTTCCTTGGTTATTCTCGAATTGATGTGGTATAGGTGTTATGATCATGTTAATCATTGCTATCACAATTCTGTTAATGTCATCTTTTTTGAACGGACTAGTTACTTCACACAGTTTGTCAGTGATATTCCCTTAGACCTTCCTCTACCTCCTATTGTCTACAAAAGGAAGCACAATATACAACATGGTATTGTTCCTTTACATGTACCCTACTTGCAAGACGATGGGCCTTCTTCAAGTGGCCCGACCATTGAAAATCTGAAACGTAAATCCAAAAGGCAATATACTCTACAACCTTTGCCACACTTTACTTCTACTAATAGTCTATCCAGTTATGACATGAATTAATGCTCTCATGGCGATCACGGTTCCTCATAATCATCACAGAACCCGTCGGGATCATGGTAGGAAACATGGCATGGATAAGGAGATGGAGGCCCTTACTTCCAATGGCACGTGGGATCTTGTATCGTGTTCGTTGGGCATGACCCTTACTGCCTGCAGATGGGTTTTTATGACCAAACACTCTCCAGATTGATCTGCTAATAAATTGAAAGCAAGGCTTGTAGCAAAAGGTTTCACTCCGATCTATGTTGTTGACTACTTTGAGATCTCTCATGTGGCAAGGATGGCGTCTATTTCTACTATTATATCTGTTACAACCAACAACAATTGGCCAATCTCTCGGTTAGATATGAACGCCTTCCTTTATGGTGACCAACAGGAGGAGATTTATATGATACAAACACCAACTTACTCTGTCGAGGGGGAGTGTGTATGTCGACTATGTAAGGATATCTATGGCCTAAAGCAAAGCCCTTGTGCAGGGTTTGACATACTTAAACTCTCTCTCTGTTTCCATAGGATGGCATCTGACTATTCTGTTTTCATCAAACAGAAGCTCTAAGGTACCATGATAGTTGTTATTTATGTTGATGACATGGTTATCACTGGTGATGATAACGCATGCATTCTTGAGACCAAGGACTACCAACAGAAGATATATGTCACAAGGGACCTTGATCAACTCAGATACTTCCCAGGCATTGAGGTGATACACACAACAGAACGATTACACTTGTCACAAAGGAGGTAATATTTGGATATCCTTACAAATGTTAGCTTAAAGGAGGTAATATTTGGATATCCTTACAAAAGTTAGATTACTTTGATAAAAACCATCATGCATCCCAGCAGAATTACAGAGACATACTACCACTACGGATCCAATGTTTGAAGATACTATACAATATAGAAGTCTAGCGAGCAAACTGCTTTATCCCATTATCACTAGGCTTCATATATCATATGTCATGAGCAAAGCTAGTCAGTACATGGAGATGCTTCACTATAGTCATTGATAGGATGTTCTTTTGATCCTTCGATACTTGAAGGGCTCTCTAGGAAAAGGCCTCTTTTATCAAGATAACAGTTGTACTGATATTAACGCATGTACAGATGTTGATTATGCCAGTTCTCTTGAGGATAGGCAGTCCACTACCGATTACACCTTATGTATTAAAGGGCAACCTTGTTGCTTGCGAAGCAAGAAACAGGCAATTAACCCATGATCAAGTACAGAATTCATGGCCTCAAATTTCAGCGAAATTCGGTCGAATTTCTGTCGAATATCGATATCCAGTCGAAATCGAAATTCGACCGAAATGACCGAAATATGGGGGTCCTAGTACCAAAAATGACCGAAATGACCGAAATTTCAGTCGAAATTCTATTTTGGTCGATACCGAAATGGTGACCGAAACCGACATTTAAGGCCTTGACAGAAATAGAATATAGGACAATGGACTAACTCATATGTGAGGTTACTTGACTCATCTCCTTTCTATAGGAATTTGGACTCCCTACTAAGGCTCATGCTCCTCCTTACGATGACAACAAATCCGCAACATACCTTGGCATTAATCGTGCCTTCTATGAGCGGACCAATCATATTGAAGTTGACTTACAACTTCACTCGAGACACGGTACGAGAAAGGAAGATCTCTACCCACCATATCTCCACAGAATTCTAACTTCCAAATATCTTTACCAAGGCATTTCCAAAGAAACACATCTCTGTTGACTTCCAAGTCGGGCATGATCGATAAATATGCTTCAACTAGGGGTGTATTGACGTTATTAGTTGTTTCTATTTTTTCTTTGTTTCTATGTCTAGTCTATTTCCATGTACTCTCTTTATGCGTAACCCTCCAGGGACTATTACGTAATTGCCACCCATTGGGCCCTAGGGTTTCACGCTATATAAGAAACCCTACTACATGAATAAAATTCATTCCATTGCATTTATTCTTTTCTCCGCGGAAATAAACACCACTTTGAACTTCTTTGGAGGCAAACCAAAATAACATAATAGTTAAAATATGTAGAAATAAGTAGCATGAAAAACCCCTTACTCTGAGGCAAAGTAAATTAATGAAGAAACTCATACATAAGCCGTGTTGCAGTAGTTAGCCAACTATATCTAATAGTCGATCCGACTATGAGATGTGGGGGTCATCAACTGAATAAACCTCTAGTCGAACAACAGTTGGTCTTGGTCCGACCGAACAGTCGCAACGACTAGGCGACCAATCGACCAACTATTGGTTGACCATTGTATTTTTTAACTCTTAAGGGTTATACCATATATCATATCACCACAAATGTCGAAATTCCACATATATGTATATGTGTGTATATATATCTTGTTGATTGATACTTTTATTTTGGATTCTTGTTAATTGATGACAATATATGTAGAAAAATATAAGACTATATGTATTAAAAAAGTCTTATTACCAACAACAACAAAGCCTTCGCCGACATTAAGTTGGGTGAGCTACATGGATTCTTTGCCTCCATTCAGATTTATTTTGGGTAATTCTCGAATTTAGATCCAAATAACTACAATCCCTTTGGATAGTCTCCTTCCAACACTTCTTGGGCATTCCTCACCCTCTCTTAGCCGTCGTTTCAACATTCAAAATTCGCATCTTCTAACGGATACGTCAACCGACCTCCTTTGCAAATAGCCAAACGACCTTAAGTGGTTCTCTCCCATCTTATCCTCTGCCTGGAGGTATACCGACTTTCCTTCTGATCACATCATTTGAAATTTAATCTTCTCGCATATGGCCATACATCCACCATAAAATTTTATAATTTTACATAAAAATAATAAAACAATTAAAAGCTAAATAATTCCCAATAATCGCATAAATACATATAACTCTTTATTCAATGACCCCTCCAAGCTCAAGGGAGGAGTAGGGAGGAGGGATGACAGCTATGACCCTCTCAGTCAAACCTTAGTTTAAATAAACCATGATCTAGTTCAACTCATTAACGGCCAAATTAATGGAAGGGCACAAGTGATAACCAAGCTTGCAAAAATCGGCCGACTAGGCCGACTAGTCGGTCCGACTAGTCGAGTCGAGGGCGTAGCTGACTCGACTAGGCCTAGTCAGCCATTAGTCAGTCAGCCCAACTAGTCGGCCGGGGTCCGCTAGCTCCGCCTGTAGGCTTAGACTAGCTTCGACCACCTACAGCCTAGCATCCGAGGAGGAAATAGCAAAAGAAGGGGGGCTAAGAGGTTGAAGGAGGTGCACGGTTTCCAGTCCCCCTGACGTGAGGCATCTCTGACATTTGACCTCAACAATTATCTCGCGATTTGGGTGCGAAGCAGCTGAGACGTGCGTCGAAGAGTGCGAAAGGAAGATGCTAAAGGAGACGTTCAGGGCGCCCCGGGGGGCCGTCAGGCTAGCCCACCCCCCACCCCTCCCTTTCCCCGGAAGCCTGGCCTAGTCGATCGACTAATCGGTCGATTTTTACATCAAGCTTTTATATTTTTTTTTCTTTTTTGCTTTTTTTAACAACAAACTTATTCTAATATGCTTAATGTTATATTTAATGTCAATTACTTCTTTTGTTTCATTATGTAAGTATAGAAAATGTACAAATCTATGCTAATACATAAGCAAACTTATTCTAATATGCAATAATGTTATATTTAAAGACAATTACTTCTTTTATTTCATTATGAAAGTATAGAAAATGTACAAATCTATGTATAAAAATGATTTATATATTTAAAAATAATTAAAAAATTCAAAACGGACTAATGGCCGACTAAATCCGACTAGTCGCTCGACTGCCGATTAATCCTTAGTCAGTGACCCCGCCGACCGAGTACCAACTACCACTTTCTGCAACCTTGATGATAACGGTGCAAGAAGGTAAGGGCACAGCTGATACTCCATAAAAAAAGAGGGGTGTAATTGATATTGCAGAAGTTAAGAGGGGCATAAATGTAAAAAACCTTAGAAATTATAAAAGACCTCGTCCTAGCTTCAAAACTAAACAATACCTCACCTCTCTAGATCTGTATGTTCCATGCAATATGAAAAATAGCAAAAAAATAATAGGGCTAACATGGTTGTGGCCATTTGAACCAAAACTGCAAAAAAAGTTGAAGAAAGATTAAACACTTGCAATCCAAAGCGCTCCTTTCCTAAACCCATTGCCTCCTGGAGTCCTGGAAGACCCAGATGTTGTAAGGCATAGTTCAAACACTGTCGAACATACGATTCGAAGACAAGAAATTCATTATAAGGAATCCCGCAACAGTCTCTGGTAGAAGGAAACATCCATCTTGGGCCAAAATAATTTGCAAAAAGTTGGTCGGGGCACTCCCTCGATAACAATACGGGAAAAGTTGGGGAAACGATACATGCAGACAGCATGCCACTGAATCCATAGCATGGCTTCTGTCTCACCAAATAAGCCAAAACAAATTCGCGCCTCTTTGTAGACTAAAAAAGCATGTGTGACGGCCAACCCTGTGATGAGGATGGGGTTCTCAGCCAACACCCTAAATGTCGGATTTCGATTTCGTTTCGATAAGCCTAGAAAGATCGGTAGAATTTCGATGGATTTTCGCTGAAATGGCCGAAAATTGGAGAAATTACTTGAAAACTCATTTTTAAAAAATAAAGATTTCTAATATTCTTTAACTCAATAAATGAGATAGAAAGATAGTTTTTTTCCTAATAGTACGATATTAATATGATATGTTACATTAAATTTCCATCCAATCGTACCAACAAACAAAAAGTAGTATGCTGCTCAAAACCAGAACCAGATTTGGAACCGTAATTAGAAGACATTAGTTTCTCCTCTTGAACATGAAGAGAATGGTGAAATGTGCGCACGTCTTCAATAAGAATGAGGTGACAAATATGATAAGTACTAATTAAACATATATATCAAAATAAAAAAATAAAAATATCTTCAGTTAAAACTTTAACTTAATTCTTAAATCTTGTGTCTAACTTATTTGGTTTGGATTTAGATAAAAATATAAAACTAACTAAAGAAACTTCTTTAAATAATGCAAATCACTCTAACAACTCAACACAATAGCAAATAAGTGAAAATATATTAATATATGCAAAATTCGATGAAAGCAAAGGGTAGATTGCCTTATTTTTGTTGTTTTGTCGAAACGACATGTAATTTCAATGAAATTTTGTTGACATTTCGATGATATTTTCATTGAAATATCGGAAAAAGAAATAAGGGAACATTTCGATTTCGGTGACATAAAGAAATGGAAATTTCGGAGAATTTCGATGGAATTTCGTTGAAATTTGAGGCCATGTTCTCGGTTAGGTGGAGATGGGCAGCAAGGGCTTACGTGTGGTGTGTGTGTGGGGGGGGGGGGGGGGTATTGTGGGATGTTGCTCCTCCGTCGTGGCCTTGTTGGGCCCCCCACCTAGAGCTAGGACTCTGTCATGGGATACTCCTCCTAGAGCTGATGCGGGTCTTCCGTCTAGCCATACTCGTGGGGTTGTTGTTGCGCGGCCCTTGTAGGATGTTGTTGTTGCGCGGCCCTCGTGGGTTGTTGCTGTTATTGTTGCTCCGCATGGACCACCATGATGTCCTCTGCCAGGGGTTGGTCCTCCGCCTGGAGTGCCAACATGGTTGTTGGATCATGGGAGCTCCATGCGAGATCTTGGGGGTCCCTCTTCCAGTGTCGAGCCTACGTCTAGGGGTTGTTGGCCTCCAATGTGTGGTATTTAGGGACATCGACGTCAGGGTTGTCGAACTCGTAGGGTCTGGAGGCATCAGTCAACCCCTGACTCGAGGCCAAGGTATTGACATCAATCAATTCTTGAAGACGTAGATGGAACTATGGGCCAGTTGTACCCATATATGGTTCCTTTGGTTTCTGATGGAGACATGTTGGAATGAACTAAAGGATGTCTCGGGGTCCTTTATTGACCACTTTTTGGGAGTTGTTACTTTGGGATTGGTGTGCGCTAGTGCGTGTGGGCTCTCTGCCTCGTAGAAGAGAATTATGTTGGCAGTTGATGCGATTATTCTGGTGTTGTTTGGCGCCACCTGCTTTTCCAACATGGGGCTCTGGATCGAGAGCTCAGCAAGACATTCCGTGTTTTCGAAATTTCGTTCACCTCACGCAGCATTGATTGTTTCCATAGTGTTTTGGTTGGGGTTGCAAAGGTGGTTGCTCTCGTCTCGGATGGGCTTCACCCAGAAGAGGGCATCAATGTTGTGATCTTGGTGGAAGGGTGCACATATACGCGGATGTTTGAGGTTGTACCACCTCTCGGGTGATGTTAGAGTATTGTTCGCCAATGCCATGTGGCAATGGCTCAGATCCCTCCTCTGACATCCATGTGTGTGACTTCCCAAAGGCAAGTTCTGTCTGATGAACCAATGGATGGATACTCTGATAGGCTCCTAGACCGTTGTTTGGCAATGATTGCCCCAGACGATCGACACATGTAGACCTTGGTATCATGGGTGTGACACAAGGAGTGGCGCGGTTGCTTGTGACGTTGTTGACCATGGTGGCAACCATGGTTCCCGTGGCAGTTTCCCTCCAATGAACAGGGTTCCTGAGCGTGCTCATATGGAGATTGCGATTTGCCCCCGGACCGCCACTCGACGTAGTGGCGAAGGTGAAGGAGCGTAAGAAGAGGGCTTTTATATCCATAGGTATGACCACTCTCGCTCTCACCATCTGCAATGTGGACCGGTGGAGACTATCTATTTACAGGTCGGGGAGACAACTTCCGAGGCCGTGGTCACATGCGGTGAGATCCTCAACGATTGAGGTTGTTGGTGATGAGCCTTTAAGGGTTGAGTAACTGATGGAGGCTGGGCGAGCGACTGAATATGCGGAGAGGCAGTTGGTTGGTGATAGGGTGTTGACCAAGTGTGGTCAGATAGCGCCTTGTTTGGGATGGTATTGGGTGGGAGGGGCTTGATGAATACCCATTCATTCACATTTATTCTCCTATTTTGATTTTAAAATCCAAGCAAAATACATATAAATACCTATTAGTTTGCATGAATTAACACGCTAAATGTTGTCTATAAATACTATGTAAATATTTGTATTTAAACCCAAAATAAAAGAAAAAAGAAAAGAAAAAAATAAAGGAGGTATCTATGATACTGACTGACCCAGAACCCCGAGACCTAGTCAAATATTGATTAGGTCGACTAGGAACAAAGTACGGGGAGATAAGGCAGAATAATGTACACAAATATACACCAAACTCTAGAAACCATAGGCATACAATACCATGCATATAGATAAAATTTACATTATTTTTTATACTTTTATACACACTTCAAATCATAATGTGTTCAACACAAAACATGTATATATTAATATATAAAAAATAATAAAATTATTGGCAAAAGTAAATCATGCACAAGTCAGTACACTCAGTTGAAAAAGCCACAAACAGAACTCCATTGATCAATATCTTCTCCATATGAACTCAAATTTAATCAAGCTCGCTTCCATTATATTTCAAATTGAATTAGCTATAAAATAAAATGGAATTGGAGTCAAGATGCAAAAGCCAGCTAATTGCGTTACTATGGTACTTGTATACATGTATATAAATCCAATCTATTTCGCTCTTTATATTTTTAGGCTCTTTATATTTTTAAATGATTGTACATATTATAAAACACTCATAAATAAAACAAATAAAAGTAAAATCATTCAAAAATAAAAAATAATTAATAAAACCTAAGTATTTGTATAATATACCAATGTAATTATATATATTTCTTTCTACATGTTAATAAAATAATAAAAATATCATAAATATGTAAATCTATTAAATAGTGTTGTAAAGAAATAAATTATTTAAATATGGTATTATGTATACAAATAATTAAATAAAAATACCAATACGTAATATACAAGTACAAATACCTATAAACTAAGTATGTAAGTTATATACACTATTAAATAAGTTGATGTAAATAGATAAAACTCACCAAAATAGTTAAAGAAATAAGAAACAACTTTTATGTTTTGAGTTTTAATTAATAAAATCATTTTCTATTTCATTTTCTCATCAATTCCGTTTTATTTCAGTTTTGTTTTCTTGCAGTGGACGTGTGCTGCAACCTTTCCCATTGCGTGCAAAAGTTCTCTCCAATCTTAGAGAAATAGGTACCTCCTTCCCCATCCTATTGCTGCCATGCATGTAAATTATACATGATCTTTTATACAATCATTCACCTCTTGCTGCCAGGCATTCAATTTCTACACAATTGATATCAGGAAGGGTGGGATTTAAGATTGAGAGCCGTTCTCTGTATAAATTGGTCTTCATTAAAAGTACTGGGTTGGGAGACAGTTGCAAAAAAAATGCTGAATACAGAAGGATTCTGAATACAGAAGGATTGAATCGATGGCTCTTTTATAACCATTTTTATTGATTTCAATAGCCTAATAGCCATGCCTCTGATTTGAAACTGGGGGTAATGATCTGGGATTCCTGGAAAAATTTCAATTATGATAATTAAATAGGAATAAATGCCAAAGTGAAGAATAACTCCTGAACATCATAATTAAGTTCAAAGTTTTTCTTACTGCATAAATTTATACAATTGAATAATTATGAGGGTTTTTTTGAAAGAAAATTGGTTGACAACATTGAGAGCTACATAGTAGAGTTTTCAACTTCCAGTATATAAAGGTAGCATACTTGGTTAAGATAAAATCATATTAACTACTTTTCTGATGAAGAAGATGAGTGTAAGAACATATGAAGTGCTCACATATAAAGAAAATTTATCGGGTTTGTTTTTTTATTTTCTTTTCTACATAGATGAGGTGATTTATGTTCATTAATAAAATTCTAAATGATCTCCTAAGTCACTCTGCTCAAGTCTTAAAAAAAACATATTAAATTTTAAACAAGGTTACTAAAAAAATTGGTGATAATGGTCTTAATAAATTGATAAATAATATAGCCGTTTGGCAGCAAACCTTCCCTTCTGTTGCTGATCAATAAGAAAAAGTTTTGGATCAATTATTGCTACCATCATACCAATTACTTTCTGTATTCAAACAAAATTTCATAGTTTTATTCCACTCTGGAAGAGAATTTTCAGTTTATATATCGGTTTAGAAGGATGCAGAAAATTAATCCAAAGCATCCAGAAGTTTTAGTACTAGTATTGATGATTTTTGAATTTTTGATAAGAATTGTAACTTTAGCTTAAAAAAACATGGAGAACCATAATTGGATATTAATAGCCTACTTGAGTATGAACTTATCAATAATGATCTCTTGCTAAATTAATTTAGGAAAGTTAATTCACAATGATGAAGTAGATGTGAATAGTTGAATTATGTTGGACATCCCTAAGCTAGTTAGTTAGAAAGACTCGAGAAAATTTACCCTCGTGTCTCTTTTAACAGCCCTTACTTTCAATAGTCTGACCAAGTTGGAATGGTGTAACATAAGTGCTTAAATGGATCTTTTTACTAAATAAGTGACTGTGGCTTAATGGTTAATTGTTCTCTCATGAATCAGATTAGAAGTTAATCATAATATATAGAATACACCTCCAAGATGAAGTATGTTCATCAGCAAATTCTGAGCAGTGAGTCTGTAAGATAGTCTATCAGTGATAACCATACACCTGACCGTGCGAGGGTGTTGTGACCTTCAACTGGGCGGAGGAAAGTAAGCCCAGTTTGGACAGCGGCCGCCAAGTGCACGGGTTTAGGATTCCAGTCCCTTTTCGATTTTTACGCGAGCTCGCAGTGTTTTTACGCCTCGTTGGGATCTCGACTTTAGACCATTCCGATGACCCTCTGTTTTAGGATACCCAGGCGGGAGATCCTTGGTTTTAGTTTTTCGTACGAGCTCGGTTGCTCGTTACCGGTCGGGTCGTTTTTCTAGAGTGACTTTTCCGGAGAGTCTCTCTCACCCGTCTTAGTGGCGTAGTTTTGGAGTAGACATATCCCTCTATTGGACCGCACTTCCAATTAGAGGGCGAGACGGAAGAGCCATTTGTAGGCTACCTCACCGCTTGAGTTTTATTTTCGTCAACAGACTTGACGACTCTACATCCAGATCATCCATATCTACATCTAAATCCTTTAGAGTCACGTCTGAGAAAATTGCAGTTAAGGTTGGAGGAAATTACAATTAAAATTAAGTTGATTGGAGGTGACTATAATGTGATTCGAAATCCCTATAAGTTAATGGACGTGTTGGGAACTTAGTTAGGATGCATTACACAACACCGCATGCCTACGAAGGCACCCCAACCCTAAGGTACTTTTAAATTTTAATACCTTAGAGTCATAGTGTGAGGTTATACACAGACCAAGACCACAGACTATCCACTAACTTAAAAAGGTAAATAGAATTAAGGATCAAATCAATCATCATCATATCAGTCCATTATCAAAAAACATGACATAACCTCAATGACAATAAATTAGCATTACATGTGCCATCAACTTTATATATATAAGATCCACAACATGATCTGCGAGACCCAAAATCATGATCTTTAAAACACAGGAAATCATCATATGTTAGGGTTTGACATCTAAACTTTATATAAATATATATGGGAAGAATGGGGAAAAGGGGTGAACAGCTGAACTACATACCAAACAGTTGAAAACCATTCTCTATGCAGATAGTGGTAGATTTTTCACCATATATACCTTTCTACTTGCTTGCTTTTGAAAATAATTAAATGCCTGTTATTTTTTATAAGTTTTAGAGAGGTACCAGCAACCGCTAACGCCTCTTCTTTCCTAAATATGTTTTGGCAGGCAAAAGGCATGTTGTTCAGTAGTTGTTCATGATTCCAGGCGATAGGGTTTACACCAGACGGTATGTTGTTTTGTTTTAGTTTTTGATCCGGTTGATAATGTAATATGATTCTTTTCTGTTCAGTCAGATTTTTTGGAAATATTGTATGTACTGTCAGACACTTTACATGTTGTAAAATAAATGGAAGTTAATGAAATAAAATTTTGGTGGCATTTGTCTCTATTAGCTTGGGATATTGAATGTGAATGTGAATGTAATATGCGGATATAGCAGCGCGAAAAATTTCTCTATTTTTTTGTAGCTTGTGCGATCTCATGTGAATGAAATGTCGCGAAAGTAGCGTAAACGGGTACTCGGATCCTCGAGGGTTCACATTTTTGATATCAGAGCTGTGGTACCCCAATACGTACATTCGTAGTATTACAATTCCGATCACATTAAGTTCCGGATAGCGACAGTCTTCCGACTTGTCGTGAGTCTGAGAAGGGAAATTGGCAAACTAATTCAATCACCACAGATGTCACCAATTTCATTAATTTTCATACTATATCCCAAGAAGAGAAAAAGCATTTATGATAAGTATATGTGAATGGCACATATTCCGCTCGACCATCTGGGTCGCAGCGAGCAGATGGACCACCTGCAGAACCAGCCCGAAGCACAGACATGATCACTCCACCTACCAGACTAGTCAGATGTTACCGATGTCACGAGTGGGGACATTACCGATCACAGTGCCCACGGGCTTCTGACAAGCCTCGCCCACATCCTCAAGTACATCGCTCAAGGAGTTTCTGTGGCAGGAACTCCAACTTCAGACGACAACAATAGAGGCAGACGCAGAGTATAGCAGGATCCAGTACTGCACCAGCCAGGCAGGGTAAGTTACATGCAGTTACTGAGGAGCAAGCACATTCAGCCGCTACTGTGGTGAAAGGTATGGTCTCAGTCTTGGGCCGACCTTTTCATGTTTTATTTGATTCTGGAGCGTCACACTCTTTCCTAGCTTCGAGACTACTAGCTTCTTTAGGAAGAGTCGCAGAGACTCTCTTCTCCATATCACATCCGAGGGCCAGGTGGCCAGTTGTTTATCATTTCACTGATAGTCAGGCACTTGCCCATACTGATTGGCGGTCACGAGATGATCGCAGATTGTCTACTTCTACAGCTTGATGAGTTTGACTTGATTTTGGGCATGGATTGGTTATCCGCTCATCATGCGCTTGTTGATTGCTTTAGGAAGACGGTTGTCTTCAGAATTCCTGATCTACCCGAGTTCACTTTTGAGGGTACTATACATGACTCCACCATGGAGTACATTTCGGTGTTGCGAGCTCAGCGACTTGTTGATCAGGGTTGTGATTCCTATCTAGCATTTGTCCGAGAGGTATCTGATCATGAGCCGATGGCACAGGACATTCGAGTAGTATCAGACTACCCAGACGTGTTTCCTGATGAGCTACCAAGATTACCTCCTGAGAGAGAAATCGAGTTCGAGATCACATTGCTACCAGATACACAGCCGATCTCGATGGCTCCTTATCGCATGGCACCAGCTGAGCTGAGGGAGCTGAAGGTGCAGTTACAGGAGTTACTCGATTTGGATTCGTCAGCCTCCAGGGGATGGAAGACAGCAGCTTCAGCTGTTGTTTTTGCTTCTGACAGGCTTTGCACTGGCTATAGATCTCCCCTTGGAGCCGCAACAGCGACAAAGGAGTCAACCCAACACTTGGAAGGCAAGGAGTAGCATCTATACCTCCAGAACAATTGCTTTGGGCAGCAGCTGAGACCTTAATGCGGCTAGACATCATCATTAACAAAGTCTGGAGGAGACTTTGGGCTTCTTTGTTGTAGAATTTGGGCAGATTTGGAGATTGGGGGAAAATTAGGAGGAGAATAAGGGGAAGAATTAGGGAAAGAAAATGGAATAAGGGGACATGGCTGGAAATGGGAGAGACTTTAGAGGGAAAGGCTGATATATATAGGGAAAGAGGGGGCTAATTGATTGCCAAGTGGAATAGGAGAATAATCCAAGTGGAATGAAAGCAAGAGGAAGGAAAGAAAAAAAACACAACCACGGCTGGTTGTCAATAGTAGCAGCAGTCTGCTTGCTATTGTAAAAAAAATATTATTATTATTTTTACTTGAGATATTAAAGTTTGTTGTATCCGTGCCTCGGGTCTCAGATTTTGACGCGAAATATCTTGAATCGATCGTCTCATAATGACGGTCAATATGAGTATAATACTGATATATTTTTGATCGGGTTTGGATGCCCGAAATTTTCGAGATTACGGTTTCGGTTCGGTTTAAGGTAATATTTCACGGTTTTAAAATATCAAACGACCTCCGATTGACGAACAGTCAATTTCGTTGGTCTTGTTTTGTCAAATCGGATCTAATGACATTCTCGGTTTGTTTCGCAGTTTCTGAATTTGTGTCGCGGCTTTTTCGCAGCACGCATTACGATGTGACCGATTTTTGGTCGATTTCACCCGAACGACTTTTGATTCACGATCAATTGATTATTTTAGGTTGTCTAATCTCGTCAGATGACTTTATTGGGTTAATCGGACCCAAATCGGGTCGAGTTCGGGTTTGATTGGAAACTGGACGTTACAACGTGGACCAATCAAAGCGCAGCAAGGTTTGGTCAAACCTTCCTCCCCATTCAAGAGCCCCCTTCAGATCGATCCTTAGCCTCCATCTCCAAATTCTTCCCGCCGACTCCTGCATCAATTGACCTTACACGCTTACGAAACTTGTACGCCCTATGCTTGTGATTCACGCATGCCCCTCCAATCGTGTTCGTCTCCATCGATTCTTGCAAAAACCCCAAAGTCAAAGATGATCGATCCCCATCTTGCTTTATAACATCTTTGTCACCTCCAGCAAACCCTAATCCTCTTTTGAGCACCGTAATCCCTTGAAATCATAGCAGGAGTGTGCACCTTAGTGATAGGAGAGTACATTGTTGTAAAAGTCATCCGACTGGCCCGACTAGTAGGTCCGACTAATCTAGTCAGTGGGGTGACCAACCGAATACCGACTAATTCCGACTAGGCACACTAGTTGACCAATTTCTGCTTGAAGATACCATATTTTTATATGTTTTGCTTTTTTATATGCAAACTCATTATAATATGCATAGTGTTTTATTTAAATTCAATTACTTTTTTATTTTTATTATGATAGTGTAAAAATGTACAAAATCTATGTAAATATATGTATAAAAATGAGTTATATTTAAAATAATCATAAAATTCAAAGCCGACTAAAGTCCGACTAAATCCGATTAGTCGCCTGACTTGTGATTAATCATTAGTCAGTAACCCGACCGAGTACCGAGTACCGACTTTTGCAACATTGGGAGAGTGTCCCCGAGGTTTCGAGAGGAGGTGCTCGGAGGTCAATTCAACCCGTTATTCGGAACTCCTCTGTTGGTTCCAGCTCCCAGATCATTCCGACCAGGTGAGTCTCTTATTTGTAGTGTTTTAGTTTCATTTTTAGTTCCTTATCGTAAACTTGCATTTTATTTCATTTTACTTCAATTTGTTTTAATTAATCCAAAAAAAATAGTTCGTCAGAGCTCTAGGCTCTGGCCTCTGTCTATTGTGTAACACCGATGTTCTGAAGCGCCCGATCACCTCACAACCTTCCCCTTCGCGTCTACAACCGCCTCGACCCATAAAATCACCTCGTCCGTTCATAGGATGGATCCTCCACCCATTGTCGAAGATCATCTGTCACCCTTCATTTCCCCATCTTTTTGTGTAACAATCGGCTCGAGTTGCGTCCTTGAGCCCCGCGTCTTCCTGTGCAGAACCGAAACCTCAAGACCAATTTTGGGGTGATTTCAGTCCATAAGACCAAGCCCCTAGTGGTCGGAACAAGAACGAGCTCCAGGCCTCGATCAGCGAGGCCCATACACATCTAAGCCCTCCAGCAGCAGCAAAGCTCCTCCAGGACGCTGATGAGACACTTCTGAGCTCGATCCATCAGTGTAGCTATGAGAATCGAAGAGAAGAACTAACCCTGTGCCTAACTCTTCTATGTTCTTCATGAAGAGCAGGGACCGTTCGATCGAAGGAGGCACTACAATTTTGATCTCAACTGTTAGATCTCACCGAGTCCCATCCGGCAGATAAAGACCCGATCTAATCCCAGCCACTAGATCTGAGCGAATCGGCAGGAGGGGTATTTTGCAACCCTCACCCCTTCGCATTTTTGTTTTATTTATTTAGTATTTAAATTCGCATCTGCAATGTAATAACTTCAGGTTTATTTGCATTTGGACCATTGAATTATAGTATTTGCACGTAGGTCCTTCACCAGGTCATCGCATATGGTTCTCCATGTGAGGTGCATGGTTATTTTATGTGTACCCCATATATTTCTAAGACATGTTCTAAAATGAATGTTTAGTTGTTAAAAAATGCAAATAGGTACGTGTACTGTTGTGTCATTTTATTTTATGGATATTATATAAATTAATTTCTTTTGTTATTCCAAAAATTGTAGGAAAATTATACTAATGGGACCTTGCTTGATCACATATATTATTCATTAGATATTTAAATTAATTTTCATATTTTTAAAAATACAAAAGCATGCATATTTTCCATGTTTAGCATTTAAAACCCTAAAAAACTAAAATATAACTCTACAAATTCCAAAAATATTATCTTAATTATACCATAGCATATTCTACCATATATCCAAAAATCACTAAAAATATAAAATAGAAACCCTAAAAACTTAAAAAAAACAAAAAAATCATAAAAATTAGCAAAAATTTTACAAAAATATATTTTCCATCTCTGAATTATATGTATCATATATAGTTATATTAAAAATAGTTTAGGGTTCATTTTGAATGGATGTCTATTTTAAAAACCTAAACAAATAGATGAATTTATTATATGCATTGTTTGGTGTATTTCCTCACTTTAAAACCCCCACAAAAATTAGAAAAATAATCGAAACCTTACAAAAAAATAGGAAATTTTTTCCAAAACCCAAAAAAAATTATTTCTTTCATTTTGACTATATTTAACTTATTAAAAATACAAAAAAACATACTATTTATATATTATCTATATAGTATTTATATATTATCTATATTTATATTATTAACTAACGTATTTTAAAAAGTAAAAAGAAATTAAAAATTTGCAACATTAAAAATATAAAAAATATAAAACATTTAATAATCACAAAATTTTGAGAATATTTAAATCCAACGAAATTTAAAAGAAAAAAGAAAAAGGCAATCCAAAAATATTATTAAATAGCAATAGTTAGTAGTAATTCTCGAATCTATCCCGACTTGTTCCCAAAGTTCGACGCTCTTTCTGCTTACACCTATACATATGTAGAAGAGTTATATAAAAAATGGCTCAAATTCACACATTACTTTACGCACATTGTAGGTTGATTGTTGATTGGTTGAGGATCGATCACCGTAGGGACTGCTGATCTAGTTTGTAGATTAGTAGGACGTCTCTCAGTCAATCAAGGCTACCCTCTGTTGCTAAATTAAGATCCTCTCCCGAAATGTCAGGGGTCAAGGACAACTGGACAAGAGGAGGGCAGTTCGTGTGCTTTTGGGGGTGTAGCAAGCGGATATTTTTTGCTTGCAAGAGACAAAGATTGAGGTTTGGGACTGGTTTTGTGGAGAGAAGCTGCATGGTCTTGCTTTTCTGATTACCGCGCTTTGTTGTCTGTCAGTGCTTCAGGTGGCATATTGGTAGATTGAAGCAGTGATGTGGTGGAGTGATGGACTATGTGTGTGACACTGGGGTCTTATATGTGATGTTTCGAAGGGTGGCCGATGGTATGTTGTTGTTTTCAATTGTTTACGGCCCCACATGGTCTCAAGTGTCGACTGTGCAGTGGGATAAGCTTCGGATGGTGCGTTTAATATTAAATCCTTATCAGATTTAATATAAATATTCAGAATAAAACTCTGAAAATTCACCAAAATTTTTAATAGAATCATATAAAACCAGTGTTCACTAAATCGGCCGCACAGGCTGCATATGCGGCGAATATGCTCGTGCGGCATGTAGACCGCACCGATTACTTGAATCAGTGCATTATGCGCCATCCCCGCATATGCGGCCCGCATATGCTCCGCATACTGCTCCAGCAGCTCCAACTTTTCAATCTTCTTATTCAGGTCCTTAATTCCATAACTCTGCCTCTTCATTCAATTGTTAGAATATGGCATGCATTTATATACAATTGCAATGCATTATACCATTATGTATATGCAATGTTTTATGTTTTTCTCATGTATTATTTTCACGAGTATATACAATGTATCATCGAATATTTTTTATATATGTCGATTGAGGTTTTGCTCATGTAGTGCATGTATGTGTATTGAAGATTTGTTATTACGAATCATATAATGTAAAGTTTTTATGGTAAATATTTTTTCTGATTAAATATGAGGCAATTCATATAGCCGGCCCTACTTGATTGTGGGAAAAGGCTTTGTTGTTGTTGTTGTAAATATGAGGCAATTAAAAGTATATATACACACCCATCTAACATGAACCGTTTTTCTTAGATCTTTTTTAACTCCATTTAGATACATAACTTCAGTGGTAATGTTATTCATAAATATTTTTTTATTTTTAAATTAAAAAATAGAAAACCGCTTGGAACCGCATATACCCCGCATATGCTCCCGCATACCGCTTAATCAGTATTCAGTGACCAGTCCGAACGCATGCGCATACCGCTTTCCTGAACCTTGTATAAACCCCCTCCTGAAATCAATAACTTTTATATTTTTCTCCAAAAGTAATAATCTATCTAAAACAGTAAATTATACGTATGAGTTCATGATGTAAGATGACTTTGGCCTTGGTGTCTGTGGCTTTATTCCCAACCAATTTTTATACAAAAATTTAAGATTTATGGACAAAAACATATGATAGCAAAACAGAAGTAGACCAATTGTCTATGATAATGGAAGCATAACTTAAGAGAGCACCAAAAAGGAGGGATAATTGGGCATGCAATGGCAGCAAAGAAGAGTAGAGAGGAATGTACATGCATGCAACAAGTATGTGGAGAAGAGAAGTAGCAGAAATTTGGGGCCCTCAAGGGTTTTCCAGCAGCGTGAAGCTCCAACTAGCAGCAGATGGTTGTTATCCTTGTTGCAGCAGTAGCATCAACTGTAGAGAGGCTTCTTCTTCTTGATGGAGAGCAAGGCAGCAACCCAAGAGACAAGAGCAGTTGCCCCAACTGTTGTGGAGAGCAGCACAGCAGTGAGGCCTCTCCTTCTCGGTGGAAATTGAGATAGGAAAATATAGAATAGTGTAGAGGCTTTGCGATATATACAAGGAGAGGATCTCAAGGAGGTGTTGCCAAGTGGAGGGATATAGAAGAGCCAAATGGCAAGAAAAAGGGTTGTAAACTCGTTGTTTACAGAACATCTGTCCTGTTGTTCTTAAATTTTTTGAATTTAATTTTTTAATAGTTTTTTACTTTTATTTGAGATATAAATGTCACCCGTATTCGTGTCTCGAATATCGGATTTCGACGCGCAATATCTCGATTTGATCGTCTCTCAACGACGATCAAAATGAGTATACTATTGATATACTTCCGATCGGGTTTGCAAGCCCGAACTTTTCGAGATACAGTTTCAGTTTGGGGTTAAATTTTGCGAAATAAAAACATCAAACGATCTCCGATTGACGAACGGTCGATTATGTTGGTCATCTTTCGTCGAATCGAATTTTTAAGTGGTTTTGGTTTATTTTGCGATTTCCGAATTTGCGTCACGGCTTTTTCGAGTACGCATTACGATGCGCTCGGTTTTTTGGTCGATTTCGCCCGATCGACTTTTGATTCACGATCAATTGATCGATTTAGGTTATTTAACATTGATTAGTAACTTTATTGATTATAGGGACCCTAATCGGGTCGAGTAAGCGTTTAGTTGGACCCGAATGTTACATGTAATAATGCAGCTTCTTTTGTTACATGTAAATTTATATGAAAATTAATGCAACATAAATTGGTGACACATTGTCCGTTCTGTGGATTGTTAGTTATATGTGTGTCATTCAAAACAAGAAAAAGTTTCCCTCATTTTCGGTACCTTAATACGATCACTAGCAAATATGATACTACGAGTGATGTGTAAACGGATATCCCGGACCGCGGCCATGTGTTTTTTTGGGGGGCGGGATCCATCTGCTCCAATGCCACTCCTCGCCTCATGCTTGTTAGCAAACCCCAAAAAACCCCAGAAAAAAGGACCCTTATACACAAGGTTTTGATATTTTTTTACTCTAAGGAAACAAAAAAACTTGTGTTCCTTAACAAACTCCAGCACCTGGGCCTACGTTGGCCAATTAATTTTACTTTGGGAAAACCACCAAGATAATACAAATAAATTTTCTACCTGTTGTGCACTTGCAAACAAAATATGGTACAACTTAAATAGTTCTCTTAATTGGTAGATTGGAGCTTGGGGAAGTGATGAATTCTCTCAAAGAATTTATTGATAAAGATATTGTGTGGCAACTCACAGGCTTTTGGATACTTCAAAAAGAAAGGGTTAAGATTCTCCAAGGTGATAAACTTCAAAACTATGAGGACTTGGTTAACATCACTGCAAAACTATGAGGACTTGGTTAACATCACTGCACGATTATAACAGGAACACGGAAAGTATGTTCATGATTCCTTGGTTGTAGCTGAAATAATTTTTTTATTTGTTTTCAGGTCTCTCGGGAAAGCTTATGGGACCTAAGTTGGGCCAAACTACTTCCAGCAAATTAGTTGGTTCTCTTTGCTCAGAAGCTTCTTTTATTCGCGCAGACGATTAGCAACACCCCCCCCACCCCGGCAATCCAGGTTTTTTGGACCTCCTGTTATGACTAGTTGTGTTCTCGTATAATTTTATTTAGTGATCGCTTTCCAATCATCTGGCTGGGTAGTGTTTTTGTTCATTTGGACCATTCCGATGGCCTTATATATTGGCATGTAATAGACTCCTACATCCCTCATCCCTTCCAGCACACTTAAACCAATCTTCCATGCTCGATGATTGAAATATGTGATGACTCGTTCAAAAAATACAGAAAGACAGGGTGGACTATATATGTTGGAAGAATTGCTCTGTGTTTGATTCTTTTTAATGAGATTTCTGACGCAAATTCTCCAAACATAAACGCTTACATGAGGGACTTTATGAATTATGATATTGTTGGATGTCTTGTGTCTACAATATGGGCCTCGTGGTATGGGAGAAGTTGCTAAGAGTTTAGAGGGGCTAGGTGCATGAGCACAATAGTCATCTTGGGTCTGAAAAAGCATGCAAAGACAATTAATACAATGGTGTTTATATTTATGTTTCAATACATAAATAAGCTTCTTGGAGATATGCTATTCTAATTTAATAATACAATGGTGTAAGAAATATTTGTACATTACATTAACAATTACCAACTTCATAACTAACAATGTACTTTGAATGGGATGATTAGCTCGGGCCAAATATAAGATTGAATACATTTCTACCAAGTTACCATCATGTCAAATCCTCAATGCAATTACCAACCTATTTTTTTAGGAGCAATTACCAACATAAGTGTATCCACTTAATGGTCTAGTGGTAGTACAGTGTGTCTACCACACAAAAGACCAGGGTTCAAATCCCACTCTTGCAGGGGTTGCGTTAGGTAGTCGACGGCCAGCGTAAAAAATAGTCGAATCTTTCAACATGGATTTGAGCAAGAATCCATGTAGCCGACCCTACTTATAGTGGGAGAAGGCTTAGTACATTTAATTACCAACATAAGTAATGAAAGAGCATACTAACAGAGGAAAAATGATGAAGCAAGACAAACCCGCATATGTGGGAGGAGACTTTTGTCAGCAGTCTTAGCTATCCGTATGAATGACGAACATATTTGCAACCTTGCATGGCGAGCACTATTTGCAGATGGGTCCTATCAAAAGTTGTATACCATTTAGTGAACTGATCAAAAGAAGAATATATATGTATATATAAAGATAAAAATGAAGGAAGGCTACCTTAAGCACACATGGCAATGATGTTAGCAACTCAAACAGTTTATGAATAACAGCACCTACTGAATCAGGAAAGCATCTCAAGAAGGGCCCATATACATCTAAATATCGCCCTAGTAGTACTACTAGTGCTGGTTCCTTCCAGCTCAGGGAAAGAAACTGCTGCAGCAAACCTTCAAAATATATAAATTCCATAGGTTTTAGTCCAGAAGGAGTGATAATGAGCTAACAGCCATCCAAAAAATAACTCACAGGACGACCTTCAATAGTTCTGTGTGCCTCAAACATAATTTGGGAGGTACTGTTGACCATTTCCAATTGTCCATCAAAAGCTGTACTAATCACAGCCTCTAGTCCTAAAAGCATGCTTTCTAATAAAGGGAGGGCCTGCAAGTTCATGCATACAAATAAAAAAACTACTCACATAGGAAAAGGCTATGCATAAAAAAAGTCTGTGCTATTATTATAAAAAGAATTAACAGTACAGAGCAAAATGACAATAAAGGGAGTGCCTGAAAGTCCATGCATACAAATGCAAAAACTATTCACAAAGGGAAGGGCTATGCTTAAACAAGATATTACGTGCTATTACTATAAAAGATAAACACTAATAAAGCAAAAGGATAATAGAAGATATCTACCCAACAAACACATTTGATCCCCAAGGTGTAATGAACAAAAAATTTGGAGAAAACATAAGTACGTACCTGAACAGAATCTGGTTCACGAGAGTAGTTACTCATTATTGAATTCATTTTTTGGCAAACTTTTGTTATAGCTACAGTTGGTTTATGAGCGGTAACAAGACGGATAAGATCCAGCTGCAATAAAATGCATGTCAGGATGGAGAAGGTTTGCTCATTAAAAAAAACAAAGATTGGAGCTTGACAAACTTATCAGAAATGTAGAGCCCAATACCCTCATAACGAATGGAATTCAGGTGCAGAGAAAACTTATTGCTGATGCAAAATGTAATCAAGATAAAATGCATTTTTTAAGAAGAAAATGAAGTAATACAATAAGAACAAGAACATAAATAGTCAGTGATGGCACCACATATAATCCCGAATGAAGATATAATATTAGCAAGATGTAAAACGGAGTTTCATAACACATGTTAGAAATATTGTTTTGTTCTACCAATCCGATATTTCGAACTCAAATACAATCAAATAGACACATAAACCAATTTGTATGATAAGACTTCTTAAACTTATACTAAACTATTCCACTATTCTAGAAAAATAACTATATATTTCAGTGTACTACAAAAACATGACTGGTATAAGCAGCGAAAATTTCAAAATAAGAGAATTTTATGACCAGGAAAAGTGCCAGTTCTCTCCCCCAAAAACAGTTCTTTTTCTTTTCTTTTTTAAAGGAAAAAGGACGTTCACTATATAGGTGAGCCTCCAAAATCTTCGCCATTAATTCACAAGATTAGGCTAAAAAAGCTGAATAAAACTGCAAGGCCCAATTTTCAGCCACCACCTTATCATGCAGAATTACATTTTCCACCGTAAAATCTATCATGGCGGAAGACAACCTTATTTCTTGCCAGCTACGAGGCCCACACAACAGCCACAAGTCTGGCTCCCTCCTCCAAACCAAGACAAGTGGACCCAATATACTCTCATAAGTTTGCGATGCAGTCCGTCAAAACCGTTGTATTACCGAACATCTCCATCTCCCACACATCTCAGGAACTCACAAATGTAAAGAAAAAATGGTCCACATCTTCATTAGCCTCCAAGTAACATACACCCGGTCGCATTTCAAGAGTTAAAGAAATGTCTAAACTCTCATAAGCACCTTCTATTGCCAAATCCTCCTACAGTTAGCAACACAACCGCCCGGATCAAATGGCATCCATCCCATCGATGTCTTGCCGACTTTCCGATCGGAGAACTTACCATTAGCATTGCAAACGTAAGTATTCAGTAATTAGTCGGAGGAGTCGCTGAATAAAGAATAAACAGTATTTGGCTACTAATCAGAATTATTAGGTTATATTTTTAACTATACAAATATAAAAATAATTTCAAATATGTAATACCCATATATATTCATATATATAGTCATCAGTCAACAAGATGAAAGTATCAATTGAACTTTTGACAAAGTTAAAATGCATATATTAGTGGGTTAATTCCAAAACAAGAGGTAACGCATCCTAACTTCTATTTAATCATGGTAGTTGAAGCCATTTAAAAAAAAGAAAAGAGCATAAGGAAATTGAGATGGAGCATTGATATTTTTGGTGAAATTTTTTTGAGGCAGGGGGAAACACGTGAATCTGCTACGACAACAACAACAACAACAAAGCCTTTTTCCACAATTAAGTAGGGCCGGCAACATGGATTTTTTTGTCTCCATTCAGATCTATTTTAGGTCATTCTTGTGTGTAAATCCAAAAAACTAAGATCCCTTTGAATAGTCTCATTTCAGCACTTCTTGGGCCTTCCTCGCCCTCTCTTAACCGACTCAACACTACAAATCTCGCATCTTCCAATTGGTGGATCAACTGACCCCCTTTGCAAATGGCCAAACCATCTTAAGCAGGTTTCTCTCATCTTATCCTCGGCTGAAGCTACACCAACTATCCTTCTGATCGCATCATTCCGAATCCGATCTTTTCGTGTATGACCACACATCAACCTTTAACATTTTCATTTCTGCTACTCATTCTCTGCACATGCCTATGGTCCACAACTTCACAAGACAACATTCTGGTCCATAGAGCATAGCAGGTCTCACGACTACTTTATAATACTTTCCTTTAACTTTCAAAGGGATTTTCTATCACAAAGAACAGTAGAGGCACCTCTCTATTTTATCCAACCTACATTTATTCTATGAGTAACATCTCCATAAATTTCTCCATCATATTACAAAATAGATCTCAAGTACCTAAAAAAATCTTTCTTCTGAATGTTATCGTATCCAATCTTCACCCTGAGTCTTTCATGTTGTTTCCATTAAAAGTGGACTCCATGTATTCAATCTAACCCCCACTTATACGAAATCATTTAGCCACTAAGCATGTCTTCAAACCCCTAGCTTCACATTTACTCAAGGCCTTAAATGTCGGTTTCGGTCACCATTTCGGTATCGACCAAAACAGAATTTCGATGGAATTTCGGTGGAATTTCGACCGAAATATCGGTCATTTCGGTCATTTTTTGTACTAGGACCCCCATATTTCGGTCATTTCGGTCATTTCGGTCGAATTTCGATTTCGACTGGATATCGATATTCGACAGAAATTCGACCGAATTTCGCTGAAATTTGAGGCCATGCATTTACTCCATCTTGTGTCTCATCAATCAACACAATATCATCAGCAAACAACATACACCAAGGTATCTCATCCTGAAGGTGACTAGTCAACTCGTCGATAATCAAAGAAAAATGAATAAGCTTAAAGTTGAACTTTGATGCAGAGCAATGATGATGTTAAAATAACCAGTCTTCTGGATCCTTAAACAAGATGAAGCCTAGTCATACATATCCTTTATAAGGTTAGCATATAGGACATGTGTGTGTCTCTTCTCCAAAACTTTACACAAAATCTCCTTTGGAACTGAATCATAAGCCTTCTACAAATCAATAAAAGTCATATGGAGGTTCTTCTTTTTAGCTCTATAAATCTCCATTGTTGTCTTCAACAAGTAGATAGCTTCAATAGTTGAGCGCCTTAACATGAATCTGAATTGATTTTCAATTACTTTGAAAACTTGCATCAATCTTCTTTCGACCACACGTTTATAAATTTTCATAGTAGGACTCATTAATTTGACACATCTATAATTCGAACAATTTTGAATTTCATTTATTCATATAAAGAGACATCATGATGCTTCTCCTCGACTCTTCAAGCATTTTCTTGCTTCGCCAAATAACAATGAATAAATTTGTGTGGTAAGTCGAATCTTGTTCACCTAGAACTCTTCAAACTTCTATACGAACATCATCAAGTCCTACCCCTTTCCCAGGTTTCATAACCTTTAAAGCCCCATCTACTTCCTTTGTATATGTCTATAGCATGCATGATTCCAATAACATTCACTACCAGCAACATCTCCCAATGAAATCTCTTTATTCCATTCCCCAATGAAAAGCTTATGGAAATATTACTTCCATCTAGTCTCTATATAATTTTGAGCAACAAGCACATGTCATTCCTCATCCTTGATGCATCTCACTAGAGAAAGACCTTTGATCTTTCTTTCTCTTGCTTTGGCCAATCTGAATATATATCCTTCCGGGCTTCCTTCGAGTCAAGCTTTTTGTACAAAACTTCATAAGCTTTCGACTTGTCTTCACTTACAGCCTTCTTTGCTTCCTTCTTTGTTATTTTGTAGTTTATGACAATTTCCTTTGTTCTATCCTTATACATAGCTTTAAAGCAAGCTCTTTTAATTTTAACCTTCTCATGCACCACTATGCTCCACCGCCAAACCTCCTTTTGGCATGTACCTCCTTCCTTAGACTCGCCTCGCATCTCTTTGGCTACCCTTCGAATACAAGATGCTACCGCCTCCCACATCTCGTTTGCACTGCCGTTACGATCCCAAGATAAGTCTTCTAAAACCTTCTCATTGAAGCTCGATTGCTTTAATTGAAGATTCCACCATTTACTTCTAATGATCTTGGAAATCATCCTCTTCTTTGATAATCCTTTTATTTGTACATCCATGACTAGCAAACGATGTTGAGATGTCAAGCTCTCTCCTGGAATTACTTTGCAGTCTTTGCAACACAACCGATCTCTTCTCCTCATCCCAAACTAATCTTACTGTTTTTAGTCGAGCCACTCTCATAAGTAATTAAATGCTCCTCCCTCTTCTTGAAGAGAGTGTTTGCTATGAAAATGTCATAAGCCGTTAGAAAATCCCGGATACTTTTTCCCTCTTCATTTCTATCCCCAAAGCCATGGCATCCATGAGCACTAGCATACCCAGAAGCATCCTTTCCCACATTATCCATTAAGATCTCCACCTAAACAGATCAGCTCTCTTTGTGGATTCATTGCATAAATTTGTACAAATCATTCCTAAAAGCTTGTTTAAACCTTTCCTCTAAGCCAACTTGTGACGCATAAATTGAGATTATATACATAACTTCTTCTTTCATCACTAATATTAGTAAAATAATCCGATCCCCAAATCTTTGCACCTCAACCGCACTAGCCTTCAAATCCTAATGAACAACCACTCCAACACAATTTCTACCCCTCTCTTTACCCGAATACCAAAGTTTAAAGATTGTCTTCTCGATCTTCCTTGTTTTCTCTCCAACCCATTTTGTCTCTTGGAGAAATAGCATCTCAATCTTCCTTCTTTCTATCGTATCTACTATCTCCATCAATTTGCCAGTCAAAGTGCCAATATTCCAACTACATATCCTCAATTTCTTTTACAACCTACTTTAGACTAACTTCTTTACTCGCATGTGTACATCATGCGAGAACCCTTGAAAAGTTTGGATTGCGTTCGGGCGACGATGCAATGAAACTAGCTTATTTACTCGCATGTGTTCCTCGTGCGAGAATCTTGCAAATTTTGAAATACATACGGGCGGTGATGTAGCGGCCTTTGTCAATTTCTCAACGTATTCAGGCGATGCAACGACTCGCTAGTAGAGAACGCCCCAATGAAATCAAAATGTTTGCTTAAATCCATGTTGAAAAGATCCGACTGTCTTGAGGCAAATTCCTAAATAGTATTTAAAAAAAATACTTCTTAGGAATTTGTCTCCGACTGATTTATGACGGCTGTCGATTATCTAACGCAACCCTCCTAAATTTATTCGGGCCTGGGACCGGCCTCGACTGAGTTACTGCAACCTTGACTACATTTGGTGAATTTACCACAACTGGATTAAACTAAGATACAATAACTATGACTCAAGGAGAGTCTTGGCATGACGGCAAACATTTTCAACACAAAAACGATCAATTAATTCAAAAAAAAGTAAAAACATTTAAAGTTAAAAATAACACCATTTCGTGAAAACCAGAGCGCCCAAATAGTTGCTAACTAGAGGAGCATTTTTCTGTTGTCGTGGGATCTTCAGAAGCTCACGAGATTGCTCAAATCCACCCAATCTACCTCCAACTCCTACCAAGCATGACTTGACTTTTCACAGGAGAAGAGGTAATCCACCAAGTTTATCACTGCGCTACAAAGAGGACAATTTGTTGCCAAGGAAGACTTTAGATCAACAATCTCATCAAAATTCACCCCCGATGCAACAAGAGGAAATTCTAATGTGTGACGGAAACTTCAAATTCAAAATAAATCTACAATCAAAGATAAGATTGTCTAGCATCAAATTTGATGGTCTATAATGGATTTGTAGACTCGGCGCACCATGAAGGCTCCCTTTTACCAAACCCAATGATCCCTCCCCCATACCGAACCATCTACGGTGTTGATAACAACTAAGAACTCCATGTAATCATCCAAACATTGATCAGAGAAGTCAAGGTGGAAGGTAGTCATCCAAGATCCATCCACCCAACAATCCAATACTGACACTCATGGTCAGAACTAGGGTAAACAAGCATAAGAACCGGGCTGCTAAAGTCCCTCTATTAGTAATCATCTAGAACCCCTATGACCAGGCGGAAGATCGGTGGGAACTGATGCAAGATGTACAAATGCCTTTCCAGAAGGCAGTGGAGAGAAAAGACAGACGATGAATGAAAAATGATAGGGCGAATACCATAAATCCTAAGGATGAGCATGCAGCATGAGTCTTCGCTATTACCTCAAATTCTAGTGATCCACTTTAAAAGCAGGGCTTCATTCATCATTATCCCAGCAAGGAAAACCAAGACCCCCCCCCTCCGCCTTTGGAAGCGTAAATCAACCATGGTGTATGTCTGAGGCATCTTGTTCGGATTTGCTCCAGAAAGACCTTTGATTAATACTGTCTAAACGACGGAGAACTCCAATCGATAGAAGCTGAGCCGACATAAAAAAACCAGAATGGCAACAAGGACAGATTTCACAAAAACCAAATATCTACCACGAGAAAGAAGAGAGGCCTTCCACCTCGCAAATTTTCTTCCCATCTTCTCTATGATGGGGAGTCAATTCACAATTTTAAGTTTTCCACTCGTCAATAGCAGGCACAAATAACGTATAGGGAGAGAGCTATAAGATGTGCCCAACACCATATTAAAGACTCTAGCATCAGCATCTAAAAGACCGGAAAGGATCACAGTCCACATGTTCCTGTTCAACTTCAACCTAGATAACTCTATAAATATTTCTAACACCACAGCCATTCACATGGCCTCCTCTCACCCCATTGCAATGTAGAAAACAGTGTCATATGCATGTTGAATCAATGGAATGGTGATGCAAATTGAAAATCGGCGACGGTGGAAATATTTTTTTGTTGGTAGAATTTTGGTGGAGAAGAAAAAGAGGGATTGAGAAGAAGAAAACTCGTCGGAAACGAGGGGCTTGGAGAGAGAGAAACGCGAAGCTCGCGTAGGGGAGAGGAGAGAGACGAGAGAGAATAATTCTCAAATTAATTATCAACTGAACTGTCTCAAACAATAGCCTATCATCCCTTTATATAGGAGGGATGAGGTTACAAAAAAACGAAACTCAGATTCAAATTCAAACTAATTATCCTAAATTGACTCTAACCGACTAACGACTAATTTTGAAATTCAAATCTCTAACTAATTGAGATCACACGCGATCTCTTTATTAAAAATAAAAAAATGCGACGATAATTATTGGGCAACATTAAATAAATACAGCCCTATATTTCCGATCTCCGCTGCATCAATTCTCCTCCGCTTGAAAAATTCGGCTCCCGACGAATTGCTTGATCTTCGGGCGGTTGATGGAGAATTTCCTCATGGCTTGTTGGTCGAATCTCCTAATTTCGCTCATTTTCCATGTTACGTTTATAATTCTTTCCCACTGAGGGGTATGGTTGCAAAAGTTCTACCCCATCAATTAAACAAATCTTGTAAGCGGAGCTTTGGAATTTTCCCTTTGAATAAAAACTTTTGCAGGGGGGGCCTTTTCTGCAATTATTCCAAATTAACCTCCTATCCCTAAATTTATGGGATAGGTCTTCCACTGGATATAAATCAGAAGGCCATCCTGGATCTCGTTCTTCCTTCCATTGCCGTGGGCGATGCCGAACCCTAGGGTTAGGGTACCAGTAGCTTTGGCGGCGCGGGATAAAGAGAGGGAAGGTGGCGACGTGGCCGCTGTGGAGATGGCGGAGCTGCAGTGGGTAGGGATGGGAAGGTTGGTGGCGGGAGGGGATGATGGGTCGGAGGGTTTCTCTGGAGGTGCGGGGGTTGGCGGAACAGGGAGGTGGTAGGGAGGGTCAGGGAAGGCGGTGTAAATAGGGAAGATGAGGGCTGGTGGTGCGGGGCCGAGGGGTAGGATGGGGAGGGGGGCGATGGTGAGAAAATGGGGCGGCGTCGCAGGGGTTGGGGGGAGGGATAGGCAGCATCGGGGAAGGGTGGTGGCGCATAGGGTTGAAAGGGGGGTTGGGGAAGGTGTTGTAGAGAAAGGAGGGGAGGGTGCTGGGGGGTGCACCGCAGGAGGTGTAATGGTGGCGGGAGGGGGTGTTGAGGTTGCGGGCTGGGCAGCAGGGGGTGCGGGAGGGAGTTCTGGGGTCGCAGGTGCCGCGAGAGGGGGGATTGGGGTTGCGGGTGCAGCGAGAGGGGGGCCTGGAGGTGCGAGGGTGGTGGAGGTCTGTGAGAGGGCCGCGGATGGACCGTAGGTCGGTTTCTGCGGCGTTTGCGAGTCTGAAATTACCTGGACAGCGAGCAGATCGACATTTTTTTCTCCCGGAACGGGCTGGACAGCGAAGAAATCATTGGCGACGGCCTCTTTTTCCTCTGAGATGGGCTGGACAGCGGGCGTTTCGTCACTTTTTCCTTCTGGAATGGCCTGGACAGCGAGTAAATCATCCTTGACGGCGAGTATTTCTTCGTCACAAATTTGGACAGCGACTTTGGTAGTGGAAGACCTTGATAGGGTGCACATAGCCTCGAAATTAGCCATCATGTCTCGACATTTGGACTGGAATTCTTGACATTTGGACTGGAGATCACGCAGTTCGTCCATCATCTCCTTGTCGTAAGCTTCGTTGGATCGTCGTCTTCGTTCCGATGAACGATGGCTCTTCGTTGCATGATGATTGCGTGAACTTTTCTATGGATCGACAGATCGTGAGGACGATCTGTAAGCCATGCTCTGATACCAATTGATGCAAATTGAAAATCGGCGATGGCGGAAATAATTTTTTGTTGGTGGAATTTTGGTGGAGAAGAAAAATAGGGATTGAGAAGAAGAAAACTCGTCGGAAACGAGGGGCTTGGAGAGAGAGAAACGCGAAGATCGCGTAGGGGAGAGGAGAGAGACGAGAGAGAGAATAATTCTCAAATTAATTATCAACTGAACTGTCTCAAACAATAGCCTATCATCTCTTTATATAGGAGGGATGAGGTTACAAAAAATAGAAACTCAAATTCAAATTCAAACTAATTATCCTAAATTGACTCTAACCGACTAACCGACTAATTTGAAATTCAAATCTCTAACTAATTGAGATCACACGCGATCTCTTTATTAAAAATAAAAAATACGACAATAATTATTGGCAACATTAAATAAATGCAGACCTATATTTCCGATCCACGCTGCATCAAATGGAAATGTCCCCAAGAGTACCACGAACTAACTCCATATTGGACCATTTATTCCACCATGCATGCCAGCACATCAGCAATCATGATGAACAAGGCGCCAAAGGGCATCCCCATTGAACCTCATGCTTTGGCTGGAAGAAGCCACCCTCTAGACAATCATTAACAAGGACAAAATAGGAAGCCGTGGTAATACACCTCTCTATTCAGGAAATCCATACATCTGAAAATCCACGCTTCATTAGTACCAACCACAAAAACGCCAATCCACAGTGTTGTATGTTCTTGAGAAGTCTATCTACCAAAGCAATCCACTAGCTCCTTGCCTCTTCCAATTACTACGATCTCGGTGACTATCATCATACTGTCACCAATTTACCTCCCTGGAATGAAAGCGGACTGAACCAGAGAGATGATTTCGTTGAGGACCAACTTGAGCATGTTTGTCAAGGCCTTAGCGACTATTAGATAAAGGGGATTGGAAAGCGCAATAGGACAAAAACCTCCACATGTTCGAAAACTCCCTTCTTTAGCAGCAGAAACAAGAGCATTTTATTGAGTCTATCGAAACATGCATTCCTATCTGTATCCAAAACATCAACAATGCCATTGCCAAGGACATCCCCGAATTCCCAATAAAAGAAAATCGAAAATCCATCTAGACCTACACCATCTGCACATACACACTCCAAACTACAGCTTTCACCTCTTCACGATCAAGCCTCCTTATCAACAAGTAAACATGGTGTCTCAAGATAGATGATGTCCCCATACCCGTCCATCTTCAAGTTCTTCCCTCATCTCTACAGGAGAGTCTACAAAAATAAGCAACCACCTCCTTGCCCATGCCACGATAACCCACCACATATCTACCCCCACTACCATGATATGTATAAAATTATGACTTTTCTTCCTAGTTACAACTCTATAGAAAAACTCGGCATTCATGTCCCCTTCTTTGATCCATTTCTGTCGAGATCTTTGTTTCCATTCAATCGCATGTTTGTCCTTTCCTCTAACTCCACTATAACCAAATCTTATTCATCATCCACACTCTCGAAGTTGTCTTGTAAGAGAGAAGCTGCTCGCAAGGATGTCAGCTTCTGGAAATACAAGCAGCAATCGAACATGTGCATTCAATAGATGACCAATAATTTACCACCAGCTCTCTAAATCCTTCTTCCAGCAGCCAGGATCTCTCAAAACGAAAAACAAAACGTGGTATGGTACCCACACGAGAGTCATAACTCAACGATGTGTGATCTGATCTACCAAGGCCGAGAGGTGGTCGATGCCAAAGGAAAGGCCTAAAGCAGTAAGACCGAAACCAAGAAACGATCAATTCTCGAGTGGGATCCTAAGCATCTACCAGTGTAGCGAGTATCTGACGCATCAACAATTTCCAGCTGCAGCTCATCAATTAGCTCCGTAAAAGCACAAGAACATAGATCCTACCCTCCTCGAAGTCGAGGACAGTTTGAAGAACGCAACGAAACATTGAAATCGTGATCTAACTCCACGAAGTTATGCCCATGAAATCGACTTTTGAGATTAGTTAGTATGACCGTAAATACAAGAGACAAGCAATGGTACATCCGTGAGTCTACATTGTAGCATAACCGCCAGCGCGGATCTCTCAGACATGAAAAAGAAAACGTCTCTCTTCCAAGCAATAGTGTTTCCCCCAATACTTACCATATCCAATGCGCAAAATTTCGAGAGTGAAGACACCCTCATAGAGTTCCGCAGGTAATCAACCCACCCTTGAATATCTGTCTCTTGAAGCAAAAAAATGGCACAACACCACCCATTTACGAGAGACCCAATAGATCTCCACTTATCGATGTCACCCAAACCCATTACGTTCCAAGTTAAAATCTTCAAGGTATAAACTTGTTATTGTCCTCAGTGCGAACCACATCTAAGATCGGTGTCACACTTCTGCCTAGAAGGAAACGACTAACATCTAATACGACTTCAACCAACTCTTGCGATTCCCATATTGCATCCAAGTTAAACATCATCCTTGTCGCTGCAACTAAAGGGTGCGTCACAGATGCATTTCTTCTCTAGCCATAGTTGTAACATCCAGATCTGCACAAAACCTGAATCCGATCCAATTTGGGTCCGATTAACCCAATAAAATTGTTGGTCAATACTAAACAACCTAAATCGATCATTGATCGTGAATCAAAAGTCGTCCAGGCGAAATCGACCAAAAATCGATCGCATCGTAATGTGTGCCCGAAAAAACCGCAGCGTAAATCCGGAAACCGCAAAATGAACCGAGACCACCTAAAAATCCGATTCGATGAAACAACATCAACGGAATCGACCATTCATCAATCGGAAGCCATTTGACATTTTAAATCACAAAATTTAACCCCAAAACCAAAACCATATCTCGAAAATTTCGGATGTTTAAACCCGATCAAAAGTATACCAATATTATATTCATTTTGATCGTCGTTCAGAGACGATCAAATCGAGATATTACGCGTCGAAATACGACATTCGAGGCATGAATACGGACATTTTTAAATATCTCAAATAAATGAATCAAAAAAAATTATTTATTTATTTTATTTTGCTACAGTAAGCAGACTGTGCTCCGGACTGTGCTC
The DNA here is from genome assembly GCA_037367405.1 of Ottelia alismoides. Classification (NCBI taxonomy): domain Eukaryota; kingdom Viridiplantae; phylum Streptophyta; class Magnoliopsida; order Alismatales; family Hydrocharitaceae; genus Ottelia; species Ottelia alismoides. The sequence continues at coordinate 54,925 of JAZKJV010001192.1, read as the reverse complement.
CAGGCAGCCACTTGTTTTTAAAAAAAGGGGGGGAGGATTACGACATCAGCAGGCTGATGTCAGCCTGCTGATGTCATGAATGACATCATGAGTGAGACATGGGAAGCTTCCTTCCCCCTTTCCTCTATATTTTTTTCTCTATTCATCTTTTCATCCAACGTCAAGGGCCTTCCTCTCCTACTTTTTTTTTCTTCCAGCTCTCCCTCTTCTCTTTCTCTCTTGTCCAACGAAGGAGATCTGTTTCTGAAATTTCGTTTGTTCTCTCTTGCCTGGAACTGCAATCCAGGTTCCTGACAAGAGGCATTTCTACTCCAATTGAAGCCAAATCTGGAGACAATTGCTGCAGCCAAGGAGATGTTCTCTGCTCCATCAAGCCTTTGCAAGCAATTGGATCTTCATTTTTTGAGATCTAATTAGGTACACTCCTCAGCCATTCTTTTGCTGCCACGCATGTACAAACCAACCTCCATCTTGCTGCCTTCCATAAAATCCTTTTTTTTGTGGATTTGTTCTACAAATGACAAGTGGGGGTTGTTGAGGAAATTCAATTTGATTTTTCTATAATCTCGGTTAGAGAGGATACACATTGCACTCACATTTTTTATGGTTATAATTATGTTCAGATCTGTGCATTTCATAATCGTAGATACAGATATGCCTTTTTCTTTTAAGAAGGTCTCATCTTGAGTTTTCAAGAGATTAAACAGTCCACTTATCTTGTATGTTATCAGCATATGATGAATACATGCATGTGGTCACTACAACTCTGAACATAATTACTTTCAAAGGAAAATTACAAGCTTTGAAAAGTTCTATAAGTTAGATTAACCAGTTAATCATCAAATTTCTTAATTATTTTGTTATTTCACAACAAAATTTATATATGAGATTTTTTTGAGTTGTCTGATTGCGTATCTGCCAAAAAATGATTGTAAGAATTCCAATACAGTAAATTTGCAAGGAATACTTAAACTGTAATTTTTTAAAAAAATACTGAATCTATACATGAAATGATATTATCATCATAAAGAAATGAATTTTTGTAGTCCAGGACCAAGACATTATCGAAGAAAAGAAGCCCAAGAGTTTTCTTTTATCAAATAATAATACTTACCTCTTATTACTCGCTATTACATTCTGTAAGTCTTCCTCGTGGGACTGTGAATGGGGTGTTGTAAAAGTCTATCTTGTACTAAATGTTCTCCTGCCTTGGAATTATATTAATTATCATAATAATATAGAATATAGGGCAGTATGTAAATCCATTTTTCTTTTCACATGCACCCAAGAAGGTTTGGCTAGCTCTTTATTTTTACATTATGAATACATCCCTGTTGTTTGGACATCGCGTTGCTTAGGAGACCGTGCATATGATAATAAGAAAGTTATGGAACGACACTGATTTTTGCTTTCGGAGTAACTGTTCTTGAACAGACAACAGTAAATTGAGTGGAATATATAGGAACCATTTTCCAAGAATGAAACTGATAAAAGATTTGGTTGTCAATATCTATGAGGTTCACCTATTCCTAGACAAATAACCTATAAGTTATTGAATCAATCAATGATAAGCTGTGATCACAATGATTGATAACCTTCGTGAAATCATCCTTTAGGTTTACATTCCTAACTATTGATAACTATTACTAAGATCAGTGACCAGATGTCTAGATCTGTAAAGACAACCACAGCAGAGATCGAGAAAAAATGATGAACCAAGTGATGTTGAGTCAGTAATAACAATTAATTGTGCCGGTCATGGTGACCCTTGCACCTGACTATGCGAGGGCGCGATGACCCTCAACTGAGCGGAAGATAGGAAACCCAGTTAGGGCAGCGGCCGCCAAGTGCGCGGGTCTAGGATCCCACTCCTTTTCACGATTTTTACACGAGCTCGCGATGTTTTTACGCCTCGTTGGGATCCCGACTTTTGACCAATCTGCTGACCCCTCTGTTTTAGGATACCCATGCGGGGGATCTTCGGTTTTAGTTTTTGTACGAGCTCGTTTGTCCGTACTAGTCGGGCGGTTTTTCTAAAGTGACTTTTCCGGAGAGTCTTTCTCACCCGTCTCCGGGGCGTAATTTTTGGAGTAGACCTTTCCCTCTATTGGACCGCACTTCCAATTAGAGGGCGAGACGGAAGAGCCTTTTTGTAGGCTACCTCACCGCTTGAGTTTTGTTTACTTTCACCAGCAGACTAGGCGATTCTACATCCAAATCATCCATGTCTACATCTAGGTCATCTAGAGTTACATCTAAGACAGTTGCAGTTGAGGTTTGGAGGAGTTTCAATTAAAGTTGAGTTGGTAGAAAGTGACTAAAATTGGATTCGAAATCCCCATAAGCTAGTGAACGTGTTGGGAACTTAGTTAGGATGCATTATACAATGTTGCATGCCTACGGAGGCACCCCAACCCTAAGGCATTATTCACGTCTCAGAGTCATAGTGTGAGGTCGCACACTGACCAAGACCACAGACTATCCACTAGACTTGATAATTAAATAAATCAATAAACCTTTCCAATCTCACCTTTCCCATCGTCAAAAATTCACAAACATGATATCTGAATAATATGAGAATATATATAAACACACATACACTTATGAACAATCAATTACAATATAAATATGTTATATATGGGAAATGTTGGGATAATGGGTGAGCATGGGAGGTACATACAAGCAACGTGAAAACCTTTTTACATTACAAGTAGATGTAAATTTTAGATGTTTATGCCTTTCTACTTGCCTCTTTTTGCAACCACTTTAAATACCATATTTTTAATAATAATATGAATAATGGGTGTATCAGCGCTCGCTGATACCTCTTCTTCCTAACATGTTTTGGCAGGCAAGGAGCCTGCAGTACTGTAGTAGTTGTTGATGACATCTGGTAATCGCGTATATACCAGAAGGTATGATGTCTTTTGTTTCAATTTTTGGTTCAGCTTATGATGTAATATGCTTCCTTCCTCTTCAATCATATATTTTTGGGATCTACATGTACATTGTAATACATTCTTTTGTTACATGTATTGTTATATGGAAATGAATGAAATATTGGGGCACTTCTTCTTGTCTGTGCGGTTTATTCATTGAATATGAATGTCATACCAAACGCGAAAAATTTTCCCTGTTTTTCAATACTTTGTACAATCATGTGAATGTAATATTGCGAACGCGTCGTAAACAGGTACCCAGATCCGAGGGGGTCACAATAGTGCTTCATTTCTTACCCCCGAAAGTACCCGTGGCAGAAGTCCCAGCAGAGACAGGTCGAATGACCTCAAGATCTTTACCCCACAAGGTACTCATTACAGAAGTCCCAAAAGAGTCAAGTCGAATGACCTCAAAATCCCTCACCAAGTCACCAGCAAGGCCTCCATTGCCGCCTTCGGGCCCAACACCACTGAGTCAGAGGCGAGGGGGCTCTTCCACAGAATAGGGCAGTACTCGAGGATTGCGCCACCGCGCCAAGACTTTTGACATCCTTCACTGAAACACTCGATCGAAAATCATATCTTCATCAAGGCAAAAAACATCCCCGAGAATGAAGCCCCCAAGATCGCCCCCATTTCTGAAAGCACCGACAAGATGTTCCATTCAGACTTAACGCACCTTCCAATCAGTAGTGCCCCCATTCCTTGAAAATTTGGACCGAATGTATCTTCTCTCACGACCTCAGCAAAGGTCTTTCGAGCCACCAACCCTTGAATCGACCCCTTTAAAGGCCTACATATTTTAGAATAATCCGAAAAAGGGATAGAAAATCCATGGCGGACATCATGCTTCATCTAGCAATCGATACGCCAATGGCTGACATCCCACGCATAAAACACCGAGGCAGTGCACAACAGTCGATAGCGTGGTGACCTCGAGCTTTACACCAAAAAAACAACGATGCCCTTGCTTCTAGTGTCTAACAACCCACCAACCATCATTTGATCCTTACTCCCTCCTGAGGGTAGCCTTCCACTCCTTACGACATGAGTGAAGGCCTTAAGCATCCCCCCCCAAAACAAATGCTCTCCCCCAAACGCACATTCTCTCGATGATCCTCTCTCGTCATCCCATGTTATGAAACTCTATTTTAGGCAATATTAGGATAAAGCAGAACCCTTGAAAGAAAAGAAAGTTAAATAATGAAAAGGACGCCAACTATTCTTCAATTCCCAATCAGAGCATCATCTTTCAAATGTAAAAAAAAAGGGTTGATCACATTTTTTTGTCTCAAATACAGGCCAATGCAAGCTCTCGCAACCCTTTTACATCAGCGGTAAAGCTTAAATTTAAAAGTTCAGGTCTTTGTTTGTTACATTTGAAAAAAAAGGCCTCTAACTGGGAATTGACCTAAAAAATGGCAACTCGGCTACATGGATTCTTGCTTATAATTAACTGAAAAATGGCAATGCCTTCTCCCATTATAAGTAGGGCCAGCTACACGGATTCTTGCTCAAATCCATGTTGAAAGATTCGGCAATTTTTTTTATAATTTACCTTATAAAGAAAAGAAATCAGCAATCAACTAATAGTTGGCCGACTGGTCGAACTGAATATTGATTATTCAATCGATCATTCCCCCCACCTTAAAGTCTACCAACTATCTCTCTCCAGTCAGTCAACTACTGTGACGGTGCATGCAATTGAACCAACAACAACAATCGCACCCCTGCAGGGACCCACATGCCCATCCATCAACTCCATAAAATCGACTATCCTTTGATATAAAAGGTCATAGCAAAAAGGCAGAAAAAAGAACCACCATCACAAGCATCGGCCACCAAATTACAAAATCTTACTCCAAGGACCCTCTTTTCATCCAATCACTACGCTAAAATCGAAAACCTCTCCCATTCCCTAAGATCGATCACGACGTCGTGCGCATCTCCAGCAACACAAAGTAAGTCCTCTAAAAAATGAGGCGGCGCAAAACTAAGCTCTCTTGACACCAACAAAGAAGAGGTCTCATAAATCTTCTGAATCAAAGTGCACATCAAGTTATCACTGTCACCCAAAATGGGAGAGATCCACTTGCACATCAAAACCTTGTTCATCTCAGTCAAGCTAAGAACACCAAGGCCACCATCAACCTTGAAAAGAGAAACCATCCTCTAGTTGACCAAAGCTAACCCCAAGTAATCACCAGAAGAAGACCCAAAGAAGCTTTTCATAATGGATTCAAGCCTTTTCCTGATACCAATGTGAAGAAGTCTAGAAGAGAGAGAAAATGAGAATAGCCAAAAGGATCATCTTCGACAAAACCAATCTATTGCCTTTAGATAGGTAGGCAAACTTCTAACCAGCGAGCCTCTCCTCAACCTTCTCTAATCAAAGGTAACCAATCCGTATACGCAATCTGCCAACAACAAGTGAAAGACTGAGATATCGCATATGGAAGCATGTTCCAGGGGATCTCAACCAGCTTGCACACAGGGCAATCTCCCCTTCACACAAACAAAAAGGCAAACTCTAACTCGACATTGTTGAGTCCCATCCCAGAAATAACACCAAATAACTCTAGGACCACAGATACCCCAATAATTCTCCGAGCCTTCCTTCGAAAATGGAATAGTATCATTGTATGAAGTAGAAAACTGGAAATCCATCTGACCAGCACATCCACCTAGGAAAAGTGCAAACATTGCCTTCTTAAACTCCTATAATCAAAATCCAAGGTCAGATCATTAGCATCACATAAGCATGGGCATTGGGATGGGTACCCAGTGGGCTCGTGGATACCCGACTTGAATTGGTCGGGTTCGGGTAGGATTTTAGGACTTCAGCCCATTTAAAATTGGGCCAAGTGTGACCTGTTATTTAATAGGCTACGGCTTGGGTATGAAATATTTATTTGCAAGTCCGAATCAACCTGAATGAGCCCGATATAGATTTTTATTTTAATAAATAATAGACTTAACATACATCTTTAAACAATCTATAATATTTCGAAGCGAGGATAATAACCTTCTATTGTTGACTATCGCACTTAATTGATTACAATTATGTTTCCATCTTCCATATAAAATAAAAGTTTTAATTAGAAACCCCAGTCACTACCAGGGAAACCCTCGATCCGAGCCATTGAGTTTTGTTGGACAGTAAGCGATGAATAGTAGCCCTGAAATGACCAGTTATCACCTACGCCACCACAATCTCCCAATGAAAAATATCATCTCATTACCACAACAATTGAGCAGATAAGATTATGACGATATTGACAACTAGTGTTCGTATTACCCTCCTTCATGCACTTTTGGTGAGACATCTGCCTCCATTCTACCTCTCGATTTTGATCCTCTTCCTCAATAATCTGCAAGATCAAGCCTCTGCTCATATATTCGATCGATCATGTCCCGGCCATCCTCTAACAAATCCAACCTTACCACCTCCTCTTGGGCAAAAGCCATATGCTAATAATCGCACCTGCCTAGACTCCTATCTAAACGAAATCAACCTTCTATGCAGACCCTCCAACTTCAAGGATAGTATCCTAGCTGTCAATCCCTCCACCTATAAATCAAGCCTAGAAGACACCACCAAGTCCCTAAACCCCTCCTCCATGATATAGGAATGCTCAAATCCTAAGTAAGAAGGTCATGTCCTAGTGTAGTCTCCAAACAAAAGGATGTGTGATCCAAACACAGTCGAGGAAGTGAAGTAACAAATGCCAACTGGAATATCTCCAAAGCCACCATTGACAGCATAAAACTACCAATCTATGACATGGATGACGAGCTCGTCCAAGTATATTTGTTGTTGTCCGCATCTAGAACCTCCAAAGCAAGATCTTCCAACAATTCTACAAACACCGTAGAACATGGGGGCCATACAAACCTCTCCCCGGTTAATCTAGCAAGGAATTGAAGATTAGGACTAAAATTAGGGTTTCGATTAAATTACGATTTTTAATCCGTGCAATTAGAGTTTAATTAAAATAGGAATAGGTTAATTGTTATTTTGCCTAATTTGAGTTCGTTGTGATTTCCCTTTTTTATTTAAATGACAAGATCACATGTGATCTCTAATTAGTTATAGGTCGGATCAATTTATGAGTCAAACTACGAATAGTTTTCTTTTCTATTTTATAGTGTAATCTCACCCTTTTATAGAAAAGGGTTATGAGGCATTTTATTAGACAAATCAGGTTGAAATTAAATTGGAATTTTACCCTATAATCTCTCCTTTTCTCCTCCCCCTCTTGCGCATTCCTGTGTTTCTTTTCCTAAATCTCGCGCAACTGGCAAGTTTTGACCTTCTTCTCAGTCGCCTCCAAATTTCTTCTTGCACCAAAAATCATTTATGCACGAGTTGGTATCAAAGCATGGATTTCAAATCGTCCCTACGATTTGACTCTCCCGTCGAGTATTAGCGATGAAATATAATAGTGTCGTTATGCACCAAAAATAAAAGGATGAAATCGTACTACAAAGCAAGTCTAAAGGTTGGCTAGAAGCACGGTCTGATGAAGATTTATTTATCCAAGAAAAAGTGGTGGTTTATATCACAACCATACAACACAACTCTAACGACAATGACATCGAAGGAATAACAGAAGAAAATGTTGCCCAAGTCTTTCCATTACACAACCCATATAAGACAAATCTGAAGGCACAAAGAAAGAAAAATGGAAGAACCCTCTCTGGTTGATGTTTAAAATGCTTCAGAGCCGCAACCACCAATGGAATCGACTCTGTCTCACCCGTGTGAAGTTGTCATTGTCACACAACCAACATTAACACCTTCACCACCGACGCCGACCCTACCTCTCTGGTGTTCACACCACCATCACCTTTACATGTGCCTATACTTGCGCTAGGATTGCCCGCCTCCACCGTGTGGTTGCTCGATCATCGAAGAATCCCGTAGTAGCTGCAGTAGTAACCATCATCTTAGTTGCTAGTGTAGCCATCGTCATGGATGTCAATCCCTCCCCCAACAAGAGCTCTAAAAGCAGCCACGCTCCTTGTTATTGTAGCCCACCCCAACACCCTTGTCGCTAACCTCGGCATAAGTGTGATCTCCACCACTCCAATGTTGTTAGCTCTGTTAACGCAAGCACAGTCATCACAGTCGTTGGAGAAAAGGGCTCCGAAGAGGGAACTATCATCAACTCCGGTCCCTATCTTGATGGTGTAGCCCACGTCAAAGTTACCACCAATGCCCACTATGTTGGCGGTATCACTACCGTGGAATCTCCATCATCAATTCCATCAAAAAATAATATATTATACCATCATATCATATAAAAATTATAAACTACTCCACTTCTACTCACTTTTCCAAACTTCAATACAATCACATCATAATAACTACTCACTTTTCAAACTTCAATACAATCATATCATAACAAACCCACTTCTAACCCATCCCCAGTTTAACCCTCTATCCAAACACCAAAACATAAAAACGGGTTACCCTCTACCAGTTTAACCCGCTCTAACCCACGTACCAAACGCACCTTTAGTGCTCGTTCGGTTGAAGGGTTATCCCCCACTTTGGGTGGGTCACCTCTCAAAACCCATATTTCTAACCCACTAGTGGGGCCCACTCTCTTTCCATCAAAAAATATATATATTATACCTCATATCATCTAAAAATCATAAAATATTCAACTTCTACTCATTATTCCAAACTTCAATACAATCACATGACAACAACTACCCACTTTTTCAAATTTCAATACAATCATATCATAATAAATACCCACTTTTCAAATTTCAATACAATCACATCACACAAACCCTCCCAACTCTAAACCCACCAGCCAAACACCAAAACACAAAAACGGGTTACCCTCCCCGAGATAACCCGCGAACCAAACGCACCCTTATTGAGGTTTTCTCTCAACAAAGAACCAAATCCCATCAAAAAAGTTATTTAGGGTTGTCAAAGATCATTTATTTCCACTAAAAACCTTTTATCTAAATGTTAACGGGAGGAACATATGTGAATGATCTTATTCAAATGAATGGGTACAAAATTTGCATATACACCCTCTAGGGGAATATATTTACAAATGTGATGCTGAATTAGAAATGAAATGGTGTCGAATGGACCCAAATGAATTCTCCCACCTCGAGCTCAAGGTTGAATCATCTCATAAAAAGAAGACTTTTTCAAAGCAAAGGATAGTTGATGCAACACGGTGCTGAGGATTAGAGCTAAAATTAGGATTTTCATTAAACTATAGTTTTTGTTAAGCCAATTAGAATATGATTCGATTAAGGTTAAAGTTAATTGTTATTTTTCCTAATTTGAGTCCATTGCAATTTCATTTTTTATTTAAATAACGAGATCACACATGATCTCTAATTAATTATTTGGTTAAGTCAATTTAGGAGTCAAATAAAGGATTAGTTGTCTTTTTATTTTATTACGTATTCCCACCCCTTTTATATAAAGAGGTTATGAGACATTGTATTAGACAATTCAAGTCAAATTTATATTGGAGTTTTCTCCTATTATCCCTCTCTTTCTCCTCCTCTCTTACGCGCATCCCCGCGCTTCTTTTCATAAATCATGCACAACCGGCACATTTCAAACTACTTCCCCGTCTCCTCTATGTTTCTTTTTCTTCCAAAAATCATTTCTATGTCACCAAACCTATCATCCGAGAATGTGGTAATATTGAAATCCACATCAACTATCCAAGCTAACAAAGGAAAGCCCGCATCTCCCCCATCTATGCCCAAAGTTGGAGATGCCCCTAAAACACCATAAACGGAAGATAGGACCGAATTTTTCTGGTCCTTTTTAATCTCCACGACCACCAAAACTGAATGCATCAGAATAACCTTCTTTCTCACCATGTAAACAACACTCCACTCCAAGCAACAAAAATTCCACCAGAACTGCCAATGGATAGCATAGCTCTTAACATGAACAGGAGATTAAACTCCACCTCACAGATTCCCAGTACTCAACCTCTGCCTCCTACATATACATAACATGCACCTGCCATGATCCAAGTAAACATGGTTCTTTTTCAATAAAAAGAAAAAAAAGAAAGAATCAAATGAGCCATCATCTATGATATCCCTGCAAATGACAAATACATCCAGCTGACAGCATTAATATGGAAAGGCCTTCAATTTTGGTTTTCAACTAGATCCAATTCTCAACAATAATAACTACTAACTCGATAGGAATCAAAACTTGTATGCCAAGACAGTTCCTATTCGATATTCTTACTTCTCACAACATGATGAATATAAAAGAAAACTGACTCTGCTATGCATCATTCAACTAGACCATGGCCATGGTTTAAAAAAACGTGCCTCGAGGCGCAAAGGTGCTCGAGATGAAACGGGGCGGTGAGAAAACGCCCTGAGGCGACCGCCTCGGACCCCCTGGCTGAGGCGGTCACCTCGGATGCCTAAGGCGGCCGAGGCGAGGCGGTGAGGCGGGGTGAGGCGCTAGGTGAGGCATCAGGGGCTTTTTCAAGTATTTTTTAAAGAAATAATTAGTCCTATTCGTATTTTTATATGTTTATAAAGGTCTAGTTGTTGAGCGTAAATTTATGCAAGATGAATGCTTAAATTTGACCCCTTTCATATTCATATTTACCATTAATGTTGGGAAAAAATGAGAGACTTGTTTATTCCGTACGCCCAAGGCTCCCTTATATAGGAGAGTAGCCTATGGGTAAATTACATCAAGAGTCCGAAAGAAAAGACGAAATACGAAATAGTACAAAATAACATAACATAACATATATCCCTACACTCCCCCTCAAGGTGGAGCATAGATGTCGATCATGCTCAGCTTGGACGAGCATTTCTGGAATGGTCCTCTAAGTAACACCTTGGTAAAGATGTCTGCAGTTTGGTCCCCTCAGCTAACATGGGATGTAGAAATAAAACCCTTCTGAATCATATCTCGTATAAAGTGACAATCAACCTCAATGTGCTTGGTTCGTTCATGAAATGCTGGATTATTTGCAATAAATATAGCAGCTTGATTATTACATTCCAGAGCCATAGGAAGTGGGACTTCTATATATAGATCTGTAAGAACCGCTTTCACCCACATCATTTCTGTATTGACATGGGCCATAGCTCTATATTCAGACTCAGCGTTGGATCTGGCTACAACTGTTTGCTTCTTGCTTTTCCATGAGACCAGAGAGTTTCCGACATACACAGCAAATCCACTGGTGGACTTCCTATCCTTGGGGCATCCTGCTTAGTCTGCGTCTGCACATGTGAAATAGTAATCTCCTTATCTTTCTTGAACAGTAGACATGCACCTGGAGATGACTTAAGATACCTGAGTATCATATGTATTGCATCCATATGTACCTGACGTGGTTGCTCCATGAACTGGCTTACCCGACTAACTGCAAAAGAGATATCGGGTCTAGTAACAGTAACATAGAGAAGTTTGCCCACCAGTTCTCTATATCTTCTCCTATCCACCTCCTCAGTGTTATCATCATATAATTTCATACTCGGATCCATGGGTGTAGTGGCAGGTCGGCAACCAAGCATTCTTGTTTCACTCAACAGGTCAGTGACATATTTCCTCTGGGTCATTACCAATCCATGAGGATATCTGGTGAACTCCTGTCCCAGAAAATATCTAAGGACTCCAAGATCATTGGTGACAAATTCGCGACCCAGCATCTCTTTCGCCCTCTAAATTCCTTGTCCATCATAACCTGTAATCAAGATATCATCTACATACACCATAATTACAATGATACCTCTGGATGTCTTCTGTGTGAACAGGGAATGATCTGCACTGGACCGTCTGTACCCTTGTTTTTCAGACAAGTCTGAGAGCATCAGGAACCAAGCTCTGGGGCTCTGCTTAAGGCCATAGATGGCCTTATGAAGTCTACACACCTTAGAGCACTCCCCCTCAACAGTGAAACCAGGTGGTTGTTGCATGTAGACTTCCTCCTGCAAGTCACCATACAAAAAGGCATTCTTCACATTTAATTGGAATAGTGGCCAATCACGAGTAATCGCAACAGAAAGAAGGATCCGTAGGGTGGAATGACGAAAAACCGGCGAGAATGAAAGATAATCCACCACATATGTCTGTGTAAATCCACGAGCAACCAGGCGTGCCTTGTATCTGTCAATACTGCCATCTGCATTATGTTTAACTGTGAAGACCCACTTGCAACTCACTGTAGACACATCAGTAGGTGCAAGGACAAGGCTCCAGGTACCTCTCGACTGAAGAGCAGCCATCTCTTCTTCCATGGCTAGACACCATCTACTGTCCTTCAATGCATCCTGGTAATTCCGTGGAATATCCGCCGCCGATAGTGCAATAACAAAGCTCCTGAAGTCCCCAGATAAACGATCAAAAGAGACGGTGGATGCTATAGGATATGACGCGCAGCTGCGCTTCTGTTTCTGAAGTGCAATAGGTAGATCCAAATCACATGCATCCTCTTCTGGCCTCTGTAACACATCCTGCTCAGGTAATTCATCAGATCCATCAATATTGAATGTATTCTCAGAACATACCTCAGACGAGCTAGATGATGAGTGGTGACCATGAGCAGAAGCAGGCAGACGGGTATAGTGGAGGGGCAATGGGGGAACAGGAACTGTAACAGGAGGTGGAGGAGATGTAGGTAGTGGTGGAGGTGGTGATGGCGGTGGCATGTAGATGGCTTCATCAGTGCCTGAGGATACCAACTGGTCACATGTAGGATAGAAGTACAAAACAGACTCGAAAAAGTAAACATCATCACTAACCAAGTATTTCATGTGTAATGGATCATAACATTTGTACCCCTTTTTTTGTTCTGGAGTACCCAACAAAAACACACTTGACAGCCCTAGGAGAGAGCTTGTCAATACCTGGAGACAACTAGTGAACAAAGGCCACCGAACCAAACACGCGTGGAGTGAGGGAGAATAATTCTTTTTCAGGAAAAATTAGGGAGAAAGGAATCTTCTCACCTAAGATAGACGATGGCATACGATTAATGAGATAGCACGCCGTGAGGACAGCATCGCCCCAGAAGGAGTGAGGAGCATGACCCTGTATAAGAAGCGACCTGGTGACATCAAGTAAATGACGATGTTTCCTTTCTGTAACTCCATTTTGTTAGGAAGTATAGGCGCAGGATGTTTGGTGGATAATCCCTTGTGTTGAAAAATAGTTGGATAAATTCTGGGTACAAAATTCCAAGGCATTATCACTTCTAACAATCTTAACACATGCAGAAAAAACATTACGAACTTCATCGATGAAATTTATGATAATATTCCCAGCTTCAAATTTATTCTCTAACAAAAAGACCCAAGACACACGAGAAAAATCATCCACAATAACCATATAAAACATGTGTCCCTGATGATCAGGAACACGACTAGGACCCCAGATGTCGACATGAAACAACTCAAACTTGGAGATACTGCTCCGACTCTGACGACTGGGAAAGGTAGACCAATGATGCTTTCCCAACTGACAAGCCTCACATTGGATGGGCGTGTGAGGAGAAACCTGGGGTAACACACGACATAATTTCTGAAGCGGTAGATGGCCAAACCGCAAGTGCGACAGGAAGGGAGAGACAGATCCAGCAGGAAGAGAGGAGGCTCCGGTATAAGGGGTTCGACTGAGACGATATAGGCTGCCCTGCTCATAGCCACGCCCAATCACGTTGCCCGTAAGGATGTCCTGAAAAATGAGAGGAGATGGATCAAAAATTGCTCGACAATGTAGGTCCTTTGTAAGATGGCTAACGGATAACAAATTCATAGAAAAATCAGGTGCGTGCAGCACATTCTTGAGGCGCATAGAGGGTGTCAGGCTAATCTCCCCGTGACCAGTAATCGGGGAATGTGTCCCATTGGCAATAACCACAGTACGGCATGGAGGAACATGTTTGTAGGCTGTAAGTAGACCTTGGTCACCACACAGATGATGTGTGGCACCAGAGTCCATAATCCACTCTAAAGTATCTGATCTACTACTGCTAGTAAGTGCATAAATGCTACCTGAGGTACCGGTGGATGCAGAAGCAGCAACATCGGATGATCGGAGTGACTATCAGACGCAGGCACTGATGCAACGAGACCGGATGGAGGAATAATGGCCCTCAGACGGGCTACAAGATCATCAAAGCGTTGATCCAGAGATGAAGCAGATGGGGGCTCAATCTGTTCAGCTACTCGTGCGGGAGCAGGAAATCCATGTTTGGAGTAGCACGTGTCTTCGGTATGCCCAGAACGGTGGCAAAAAGTGCATGCTAGCCGAACACGACCCCCTCTACCCCGAGGTCCACGGCCACGGGACTGATGATGATCTCCACGACCTCGATTCGCTGCCATGGCTGAGGCGGTCTGATTTGCAGTGGATGAAGGAACAGTAATACGGCTCAGTCTGTGAAATGCTTCCTCCATCGGAGGAATAGTGGAGTCTGCCAAGATCTGGGAGCGTGCAGCCTCATTCTCTGGATCTAGAGCCGCCAAAAATACACCAACCATAGTGGCATTCCGGTAGGTCTTCTGTTGCTCAGGAGTGGCTATGAGAGGCATGAAGCTGTAAAGCTTCTCAAACATTCCTCGTAAAGATGTGTACAATGAGTGTAGAGGTCATTCATTCTGCTTGATAGTAAAGATGTCATGCTGGAGTTGCAGAATCTTCGTCTCATTCTTTGCCTGGGAATATGTAGCAGCCATAATATCCCACATTGCTTTTGCAATGGGTTGATGGAGAATATCATTGGCAATCTCAATTGCCAGGGTTCCTGATAGCCAAATCTTGGCATATGTCCGAAAGAAAATAGGAAATACGAAACGGTACAAAATAACATAACATAACATATATCTCTACAAATAACATGTCCAATTATTTCAGTAAACTCTTACTATTACACCGTTGAACATATAAGAAACTGCGTGCGAATTCGAATACCCGTATAAGAAAAAATTTTGGGACGGGGGCGCTACCCCATGCAACCCTCGCAAGGGAGGGGGCAATCTGCCCCCCCCCCCCTAGCCCAACAAGCTCGTTGACCAGGTAGCGAGACCCCCTGTACTGGTAGGGTATGGTGGCACGGGGAGGACATCAGATCGTTCTTCAACTGGGTTTAGTAAAACATATAGTTAGGAATCAAATCATATGATTCAAATCATATGATTCAAATCAACAACTTGGATATCTATAATGACAACCATATCCAATCCCTTTTTTATAAATATTTTAGTGATAGTTATAGCCAAAGATTTCATTTTGACTGGATAGAAATTTAGTACAAAGGTTTATGATATTAACATTTTTTTCATATTCTTATCTTCATAATATCATCATATATTACATTGTTATATACTATATGTTTGTTAGATTATATTATTTCACCAATAAATATATTTATTATATATTTTATAATTAATTTCTATACTAATTGAGGCTTACACCTCGACCGCCTTGAGGCGACGCCTCGCCTCACTTCCAGGGAAAACACCTCGTTCCGCCTTTTGTTTTTTCAAACCTTAACCATGGCACATCAACTATGTCAGAGAATCTTCCACCATATTAGTCGCTGTAAGCAAGCTCCATGAGGTCCCAAGACTCCCAATAGTAGCATCAACTCCATGACATCAAGAAGAATAGCAGAGGAGGCACAATTATGTCTCTCCACCATCCAAACTATCTATTAATCAAAGTATAATTTGTTTCCTTCTTCATCGACCACTTTCTAGGGGGGAGTGGGGGAATCCAGAAAAAATGAACTTCTGGAAAAAGTTTGGCATGTGGGCGTATAAGCAAGTAAAGATCCATATATTACTCCCATTATAACATTCCCAGTAGTTCCTTCTTGTAATGTTTTTTACCGTGCACGATTGGACAAGTGTATTGCTTGGTGGTGAAAAGTAGAGGCCAGGGTATAGATGGCACTCTATGGTCCTATAAAAGAATCACTACAAGTGGACAAGTCCAAATTGTGTTTTTTGCATTGGAATCAGATACAATTTTCTAGTTAGTTCTAGGGGTATGGTGCCAATTAGGGATGCTAGGGAAGCTCAAACTAGAAGAACTCTCTCAATATAGTCTTAACCACACATTTCAGGAAAGAAAAAAATTCTATTTTTCACTGAAAAAAGGGGATTACTTGTATGTCTTGCATAAGCTGTATATTGCATCGTAAAATTTTGAAAATTAAATAGTTATTACTATCATATGAATTTTGGCTAACTGATATCGAGTTTTAATTTAATAAAATAGTTTTAAGCCATCGGACTCCATACATGAGATTGAGTTCAGCTTTAGCTCCGTCAAGTCAAATTCGAGGCCATCCTTTGGCTTGATCAAGTTTGAGCTTGAGTTTAAGCTAAGTTTTGGTTATCAAGTCCAACTTAGAGTTAAGGTCGACTCTGCACGTTCAACTCGATACAAAGCTTTGTACAGGAAGTGTGTTATGTATCAACACAATACCTTTCCATAATCCCGAACTACACTTATAATCGAAAGCTACCACTAGGATTGTGTCGTGTCCTTTATATGAGTCTAATATTTGTTAACAAGAAGGCTACAATTTCAATACATTAGTATTTATAAGTAGTAGGACAGTGATACTTATGAAAAAGGGAAGGACGGCAAATGTAGTGGCAAACACCTCAAGTGCCACATTGGAGGTGATCTCCATTTTCTTTCCACCCCATCCACCCATCATTCTCTCTCTCTCTTCAAAATATCTTCTCATTTCATAACCCCTTCAAGTAAATATATCACACTATTTATCTCCATTTATTTTTCGAAAGGATATTTAACTCTATTTATAATCCAACTTTATGGATAACTTTATAATTATCATACGAGATTGTACATACTTTAAAAAACCGGGGTGTGGTCTCCGATTTTTTCTTCACGGTTGTCGGATCGGAGGGTGGAGGACTTCTTGGCTTTGCAGGTGAAACTGGCACAGGTGGAGGGCATGACGGATGGAAGTGATCATTACGTCCGGGGGGCAAGATAGATTCTCGGTTAAGAAGTCTTACCATTTCTTTGTGGAGGACGGGGGGGAGTTGCTTGGAGTAGAAATGCAGTTGATATGGAGAAGCAAGATGTCGAACCGAATCAAGATCTTCTCGTGGTTGTTTAGGCTTGGCAGGATCCTTACCAAGGAGCGAAGGGGACATGTGATGGGGTTGGAGGACGTAGCGTGTAACAGATGCGACTCGGCGGTGGAAGAGGTAGACCATTTGTTCTTCTCCCACCCATCCTCGGCTCAGGTGTGAAGTATGGCGAATGTATCTTGGCTTACTGGGAGAGATAGCCCGAGTTTCTGGAGGGATATCAGATCGATGTGTGGTTATGGCCACGAGGATTGTGTTTACCCGTTTGTACTGATTTGGGCTATCCGGTGTGCAAGGAATGAAGTCATTGGGGGGGGGGGCTTTTTACTCATAAAATGTAATTGTGCATTGTAGGACTTTATTTGTATCCCGAAATATGTAACTCTGTGGAATTCATATAACCTATAAATTTTATATATTTATATACTTTTGTGCGGTAGGTCCCAACTTGGGATGCCACCTGATTTACATTCAAAAAAATATATTGTATGCACACTACGATAAAGCAACTTATAATCCCCCACTCCAATATTCTCAGTACTCATTTGAACAAAAGGACCATGTTCATGTTCTTAAGCCTCAAAGCCCCCATGTCCCTATCCTTCATCAGTCATATTACCGACGCACAGGCAACCAAGGGAATGCTTCGACCTCCTCCCGAATAGAACGGAATAACTACCTAATCAGAGACTACATATGCAACCACACCTCAATCGACAACAAACAAGTAGAGAGAAAGAACAACGGAATATAGGATGGACCTAAAACTAAAAGGCATGACAAACACCCCTCGACAGACATGTAAGCTTCAAGCCAGTCAGATCTCTTTCTAGCTTATCCACCAACACTACCAAGTTCATTTGTTGAAGCCTTCCCCCAACCAGGATTAAAACCAAGCGAGTGACAAGCAAACTCGTACATGGAGTACACAAAACCTACCCAAACTCGATCATTTCCTCCCGAGGTACCCGAAAGGAACAAAAGCTGACTTCTATGACTCACATTGATGCCCAAAATTATCCACTAAAATCTCCTAGATCATTAAAATGCCCTTGGCCTCACCGCCCCTCCATCTATAAAGATGGTTATATTATTCCAGACTACGTCAAGTATCAAATCCAATAACAATACTTCAAGTACCAAACTATTACATATAATCTTAATTACCTGTTTATTTAAATAAGAATAATGATGAAGCTATTTATTTAAATAAGAATAATGATGAAGCTATTTAGGAAAATTCAGGAACTTCTTTTTCCTCCTTTTGTCATAAAAAACAAATGACACAAAAAAATAGTACCAGTCTAGAACGGTAATGACTAAAGGTGCTCTTGCTGTCAAAATCATCACTCCACAGTTCTAAAAAACCAGGAAGTAGAACAGAACCAGATAAAGCAGTCTTCCTGAGCATCCGCTGGAAGGAAACATCTAATAGAGCACCACAGACATCATCCTCAATAAGGGCAACCAAAATCCTCTTCTCACTGCTAATGCTCATAAAGCCAGTGCTAGAGCTAGTATCCCCACCAATGTCCTCACCAGAAATTTGGGTAGTCATCTTTGATTTTGAAGTTGTTTCTCTAAGAAATGGCTGTGAAAAGTTAACAGAAAGGTCAAATAGAGTTAAAACCACAAGGAATTACCTCTAAATTTGAAGCCTACAACTACAGCTACTTTTACCATACCAGCCAAAACTGCAAAGACTGGAAATGAATCGCAAGCTTGAAATGTTGATAGTACCCCAGCATCTGTAAAATAAACCACATTTAAAATATGATATAAGGCAAAAGGGTCTTGATTACAAATGCAAATAAGTACACACGACTAGCACAAAGTGATGAGTACTTTAGAGCTCAGGATACAACTCCAAAATATAACATTTTTTACTTTTCCCCTTTCTTGAAATGAATGGACTATTTGACATGCCACACGAAAACTTAGATTTTTAAAAAGTCCATGCATAAACTGACCTTTTTCCTCAAAGGGAAGTCGGATGGGACCCAAAGTCAAGGGTTCAACACTGGTGGATGGCATTAAAATGACAAGAACGGATAAACTTTCACAAAGAAAGTACAGCCATCGCTGGGAATTTCTTATTGTAGATGTTCCTTTGAAACTCAGGCCATTTCTAAGATTACTATATGAGTTGCTAATAGGACTGCATACACATCTAGTCTAAAGCTGGATCTCTTCCCCCTTTTCCCAAGCTTTCTACACATGTCACTCCCACACTCTTGCCCTCAAGTCTATCTCTCTTTCCCCCCTTCCTGAATGACGCCTCTTTCGCCCGCTCTCGCACTCCTCACTCCCAAGGACACGTTACTCTCTCTCTCTCTCAAGCACACCCAACAGCTCCTCCCCTACTCTCTCTATCTCCCAACCACACAATGATCTCTATCTCTCTTTCCCATATTCCTATATTTACTAGAATATGGCTTCAAAAAAATTTACTAGAATATTATAAATTGAAGCTTATATTAATTAGAATACTATAAATGGAAGCTTAGTCCATTTGGGACAAATGTCACTCCCTATTTTTTTAGTTTCTTCTTGGACATTTTGTACTTCTTTCTACATGTGAACCGAGTAGTATAGGTGTCAGAAAATTCTCAAGTTCGAAATTCGCTCAGGTTCGGCTCGCTAAAAGTTTGATTCAGAACACAAGTTTAGGCTCGATTAAAAAAACAAACCGAACCTAAAAATCATAAGTTCGCTCAGATTTGATTCATTAAAAGCTCAATAAACACATATATATACATATTTACAAATCCTTATCCGCATAAGTGGACCTTATTTTAAGATAAGTGGATTTTGTCCCATGATAAGTGAATATTACGGGAAAAGTAGGTTTTATCTCGGTATAAACTATCCCAAAATAAATAGACATGTCGTGGTTACAACATCCATCATCTGTGTCTAGTATGTTTCCCTTATTTATCCTCAAATCAACAAATAAGTATAAACCTTACTTATCGCATATCCCCACATTATTCTTTATCCTCATATGAATGGATATAAAAATATATTATAATTATACTTTTTTCATTATTCTTTATCCTCATATGAATGGATATAAAAATATATTATAATTATACTTTTTTCAAAGAGACGAATCCATATTAATCTATTTTTTTCAAAAGATGAAAAAGAGTTAGATAAATAAAAAACTGAATGAATGTTTATTCTAATTATAGATACACATATACATTTCCATGTATTTCTTTTCATTCCCTCTTATTAGAGAATTCTCAAGTTCAATATTCGCTTAGGTTCGATTTGTTTAAGGTTCAATTCAGATACAGTTCGAAAATAAATGAACCGAACCTGAACACAAGTTTGAACACAAGTTTAGGCTCGATTAAATAAACGGACCGAACTTAAAAAATGTAGATTCGCTCAAGCTTGGTCCATTTACACTTATGTCGAGTAGTTTATGAGCTTGGGTCAATTTGCCATGTAACTCCATTGACCCTCCAATAATAGTTTCTATTTACAACTTTGACATGTCACTACATCACTTAAACTTTTTCTATATAACTCGTTGATCTTTGTCTTTATTATTGTTTCATGATTCTTATCTGAATTTAGTATCAATATCTCGAAAATATTTATTGTTTTACTCTATATGAAAAAAATCAAATTTTAGGATGAAATTGTATGTTATTTTCTAATGAATATAAGTTATTTTGATAAACAATGGTTGGATTCTTATCACTAATGATGGTTTTTCTTCAAGTTTATGACTTTTTGATTAATATCATATCAGTTAGAACACATTAATTTTAGGGATTTTGTACCACATACCGTATAAACTTTGTCGATCACCCGCCCACCACTGTGTACTTCGTAATTATCCCAAAACACTTGCAAACATGCCAATTCTTACACAACCCTCATGGTTAACTCACATCTATTTATCAGATAAAGTAAATAGATTTCGTCCGAAAAAAAAGTATATTTACCATTCTTCTTTATCAAGCTATGGTTGATCATTTACCATTCTATTTACCACAACCCCTATGGCTGACTAGAGATGGAATAAAAGAGAAGCATGAGGTCGGGAGACATGCATTGGAGACTAAAGGATTTCGTACAAATATGGCTAAGACTGAATATTTGGAGTGTGCTTTTGATGGAAGCAATGGTGAAGGAATCGAGGTGAAGATTGATGATGATAACATTAAAAAGAGAAAGTCGTTTAGATACTTGGGATCGATTTTGCAACATGATGGGACACTAATGGAGATCTTACTAATATAATAAATGCAGGTTGGCTAAAGTGGAGAGGGGCCTATACGATTCTTTGTGATAAGGAAATTCCTTTGAAAAACAAAGAAAAATTTTACAAAGCAGCCATGAGGCCCGATGTGCTCTATGGATCTGAATGTTGGCCTATGAACCACAAACGTGTAGAGAATGGCAGTAGCAGAAATGAAAATGCTAAGGTGGATAGGTGGGCACACACGTAAAGATCAGATTCGGAATGATGCAATCAGAAGGAAAGTTGTGTAGCTCCGATCGAGGATAAGATGCGGGAAAACGGCTTAAGGCGGTTTGGCCATTTGCAAATAAGGTCGGCTGATGCACCAGTTAAGAGATGCGAGTTTTGGGTTGTTAAGCCGGCTAAGAGAGGGCAAGGAAGACCCAAGAAGTGTTGGAATGAGGCTATACGAAGGGATCTTAGTTTTTTCGATCTACGTCCGAGATTGACCCAAGATAGATCTGAATGGAGGCAAAGAATCCATATAGCCAACCCTACTTAATGTGGAAAAAGGCGTTGTTGGTGCACCATTCTTATTTATCAAATTTACAAAATCATGCCCTTCTCCTTTCCCATCCTCCCCTTCATATTCCTCATTTTCCTCTCCCTTCCACAACCGAAGCCCCATCCCTCGCCAATGTCGCAGCTCATCGCCTCTGTCGTCGAAGCTCCTCATCACTGCCATCAAAGCTTCCCTCTTCATCCCTCGCTCTTGTCTCGTTACATCACGTTGTCGCCAAAGCTCCCATCCCCCGTACTCCATCGTCACCCATCTTTGACGATGTGAACAAGAACCATGTGGTAGAACATATCACCGTCGTTGTTGTGGCACGAGCATGATGGACTGGTGGTGGCAATTCCGCTAATGTCACTGAACATGTGCCACATCAGCTCCCCTCCACCAACCCATGTTTAGATCTAACCGGCTTCATATATCCAAATCTATAGAAATGGTGGAGTTTCATATGTTATTATATCCACATTCGATTGCAAATCGCATAGCCACTCTAACAACTCGCCACGCAACATGGCTTTTATGGAAGGAAACAAAACCATTGTTTAATGCAAGAAAGTGCTATTTGCAGAATGGCAAAGATTGAAGATCGCTCACAGCAACAACAGCAGCAGCAAAATCTAGATGAAAGAAATGGTCGAAAAGGTCATTTACAGTCACCAAGGCCGTCATAACCTCTTGAGAAGTTGAAGTTTTAACAGAAGCAATAGCACAACGAGATTATATGCTGGCGATCCTAATTCTTAGATGACATTGTACGCAGGTACTGAAATTCGGAAGTCTGAGGAGTTTGACGACAAGGTGCGCTCGTCTATGATAAGCCATATGTTTCCTTTATTAGATGTTGGTATATTGATAAACAACGAAAAGTTCAATTCCATAGAGAATCTGCATAGCATAGAATATGATGGCAGTAGGCTCTTGAATCCTCATGAACCCATTTTTCAGTCAAAGTAGGAGCTGGGACGGTCCCATGCCTAGGTATATTGAGGAGGGTTGCGCGTTAGGTAGCCAACAACCAACGTAAGAGAGACAAATTCCTAAATAGTGTTCATTTTAAGAACACTATTTAGGAATTTATCTCAAAAAAGTTCGGATCTTTTCAACATGGATTTAAGCAAACATTTAGATTTCCTTGAGGCGTTCCTTACTAGTGGCATATTGATCGCCCGAATGCAATAAAAAGTTGGCAAGGATCGCCATTGCGTTGCCCGGATGTAGTTCAAAATTTACAAGGTTTCTTACATGAAGAATGCATGCGAGTAAATAAGCTAGTTCTGACGCATCAGAGCCCGGATGCAGTCCAAAATTTGCAAGGATTCTTGCATGATGGACGCATTCAAGTAAAGAAGCTTGTTCAAAGAATGTTGCAAAGGAAGTTGCATATAGGTAGTTGGAATATTGGCACTTTAATAGGCAAATCGATGGAGATTGTAGACATGATGGATAGAAGGAAAATTCAGATACTATGTCTCCAAGAGACAAAATGGGTTGGAGAGAAAGCAAGGGAGATCGAGACAAGCTTTAAACTTTCATATTCATGTAAATACAAGGGCAGAAATAGTGTTGGAGTGGTTGTTCATAAGGATTTGAAGGATTGTGTGCTTGAGGACCAAAGATTCGAGGATCGGACTTTTTTGTTAAAATTGATGCTCGAAGAAGAAATTCCTAATATCATCTCAGCTTATGCACCTCAAATTGGTTTAGATGAAAAGATTGAACAAGCTTTTTGGGAGGATTTAAATTACATTATGCAAAGAGACCCACAAAGAGAGATGATTTGCCAAGGTGGAGAACTTAATGGACATGTAGGAAAGAATGCTTCAGGGTATGCTAGTGTTCATGGAGGACATGGCTTCGGGGAAAGAATGAAGAGGTAAAAGTCATTCTAGATTTTGTAACGGCTAATTATCTTTCATAGCAAACACTCTTTTCAAGAAGAGGGAGGAGCATTTAATTACTTATAAGAATGGTTCGACTACAACACAGATAGATTACTTTGTGTTGAGGAGAAGAGATAGATTGTGTTGCAAAGACTGTAAAGTAATCTCAGAAGAGAATTTGACAACCCAACATCGTTTGTTAGTCATGGATGTGCAAATAAAAGGGTTGGTAAAGAAAATGAGGGTTTCCAAGATCACTAGGATTAGACAGTGGAATCTTCAATTGAAGCAATCAAGCTTCAAGGAGAAGGTTTTAGATGACTTATCTAGGGATTGTAATTGAAGTGCAAACGAGATGTGGGAGGCAGTTGCATCTTGTATTCGAAAGGTAGCCAAAGAGATGCTAGGCGAGTCAAATGGAAGAGCTACAGGCCAAAAGGAGGCTTGGTGTTGGAGTGAAGGGGTGCAAGAGAAGCTCAAAATTAAAAGTTACTCGAATCGTGAAAGCTATAAATGAATACAAAGGAAGTAGAGGAGGCTAAGGTTATGAGACCTGAGAAAGGTGTAGGACCTGATGACATTCTTATAGAAGTTTAGAGAATTTTAGGTGAGCTTGATTTGACTTGGCTTATAAATTTACTCAATGTTATTTGACGAAGCAAGAAAATTCATGAAGATTGAAGGAGAAGCATTGTGGTGCCTCTTTATAAGAACATAGGAGACATTCGAAATTTTTAGTAATATATATTTATATTCTTACTGCACTTATTGTTTATTGTAAATCCTTTCAGGGATAGTTTTGTATTTTCCCCATCAAGGTTCAGAAATTCGGTATGCAGTATTCGTTCGATCAGGCGGTCTGAAGCAAGTAGGCATGCATACAGAAGTATATGCGAAAGTATACGCAAACTATGCGGTTTCTATTATTTTAATTAAAAAGAATTAGCAAAATAATAATAAATTCAAATACCAAACATTTTATATTTAAAAAAACATAAAATGTAAGTATTATAGTGTGAAAATTTTCAACCCAAGGTCGAAAGCATTACCAAAATTGTCTATTTAGATAAAAGAGTGGATCATAAGATAATAAAAAAATATCTATGAATGACAACTCAAAAAAGGTTCATAACAGCTCAAAAAAGGTTCAGAGTTCCTACACAAATAATCAAACTCCTAACCTAAATCGTCAAAAACAACTAGAGGAATTTCATCATCGCTGTCAGTGTCTGAATCCGTGATAAATTCATCTTCCTCCTCCACACTCGGTAATGCATCTATGTTCCTTTGGCTCCTCCTATGCTGCACCAATTCATCTGCTCCACTTGCCTCGACCACCAAGCTCCAAGTTAGTCATGAGCCTTGAAAGACCTCTTCTTCGTCTTCCTCTTGTCCGATCCACTCACTTACATACGTCATATCCTTAGAAACAAATGGGTCTCTTCCCTTCTGAGATTGTTGCTCCCTCGATTTTGAGTTGAATTTCACAAAAACCAAGTCACTCAGTCTCTGGGTTTCAAGTTTATTCCTCTTCTTGGTGTGAATCTACAATGCAAGTATTCAATGTTAATTGATTAAACAAACATTAGTCTAATCAATAATTGTAAATCCTAAAGTAGCCTACCGCTGCAAAAAACGCTCAAGTTCCTCTCACATCCAGAAGAAGAGGATGTTAGCTTCAATATCTTCATTTCCATCGCCTTCATGTATGGCGTCTCACCACTAAATAGAGGCCACCAATTAGCTAGAAGGAAAATTAAAGTCAACTCATTATTCTTTTCATGTACTTGAAATATGTATAAAGCATATATTAGAAATGACACATGCTATTACATGTATCGAACACGTCTTCTTTGACAGATCTTAACTTGATAGCAAGGGGTTTTCCAAATGCACCTTCTCCATTTTTTGTAAAGAACCATTTCTTTTGTTCTAACGACATCTTGAACGTCCAAATCAGGGTAAAATATCTCCAAGCAATACAAAAATCCATTTATGACAAAGACACGAAGCTATCTTCAGAAATAGCTTTATCATCATCCCTATAGAAATAAAAGGGGTTGAGATAATAAGATGCAAGGCGAAGTGAACTATTTAACCTCCCTCTCGACTTTGAATCAATGGCATCAATGTACGGCTTATATGAATGCTCAACGTCTTTAAAAAGACTCTTTATCTCCTTTGCATCTTCAAGCCCTCCATATACAAAATTTAAAGATGGCCTCTGATCACCATCAACAACACGCAAGAGTCGAATGAGCGACGAAAAGATCTTCAAGGTTAAGGAAACTTGGCTCCAAAATGTTGTACTAAGAACAATTGATCCAGCAATTTCACCTTTCTTTGTCCTGGACCGCTTGCACTCTCTCCATTCATCAGAAGAAAAGATCAATCTCAACTTCTCTTTTTTTCAAAGACACTTTGTAGCATGAGAAAACAAGTGGCAAATCTTGTTTGCCCCGGTCTGACTATCCTACCCTTTTGGGTAAAGTGTCGCATCAAGCTGAGCGTCTTTGCATGGTTGTAGATGAAAATAATCAGTGTTCTGGCCTTTGCTATGCAATTTTTGACCTTTGCCTCCTTGCCAATTTCTTCAAGCATGAGATCTATACAGTGAGCAGCACAAGATGACCAAAATACGTTTGTATATTTGATCTTGAGGAGCCTCCCAGCCGCCATATTAGCAGAGGTTTTGTCAGTCACAATTTGCAGAACATTGTCTACTCCAACCTCTTTGATGCAATCCTCCACCAACGAGGATATATATTCAGCAGTATGTGCATCAGCTGAAGCATCAACAGACTTCAAAAAACATGCACTCAAACTGCAATTAACGCACAAGTTCATTATGCTTCTTCCCCTCATGTCGGTCCATGCATCTGTCATGATGGAACATCCACTTTTCTTCCATGCATCCTTGTGCCCTTTCAAAAAAAAATGTTTCTTCCACTTCATCCTTCAACAAAGGCTCTGCAATTTCATAATAAGATGGAGGCTTGTAGCTGCTTCAGCAATGGCCAATTGCTCCGCACATGCGTATGAAGGAGTTCTTAGTCGCCACGTTGAAAGGGATATCATATTCATAGAAGAATTTAGCTACATATTTGTTGACACGCACACGTTCCTCCTTGGCTAGTGTTTCCTTGATAACGGATTGGTGCATTGTGCCAAGTGTCTCAATTTCATCGTCAGATGATCGTGGTCTTTTCCCAGGACATGTTCCTTCACATGGTGTTGTGGAAGATCATGTCGTTCTAATAACCACCTTCTCTCTCATTTCTTTCAAAGTGATAGCTTTCTCATTCTTCACAATTCCCTCAACGTAATCAAGTATCTCCTGCATTTCAGAATCCACCTTAGGACATGATTTGTAATTCTCTTTGATTTGACCAAGGTATTGTTTCATTCGGTTAATTCCGCCTTTCAAGACCTTGCCACGCAAGCGACAAGTCACGGAATTTGGATCAGTCTTCTCCATAAGCGGATATTTACATCCCGGATCGGTAGATCCGGGTGAAGTAAAAAACACATGTTCCGCAACATGTATTGGTTCCGAATCCATGATAACCCAAATTCATGTCAAAATAGTTAATAAACTAAAATTGTATATCAAATGAAGACCTAAGCAGAACCCAAACAAATAGTGACAGATGATAATTATTCATCTTCACTTCCTTAATATCATTTATCATCTTTGTAACTTGTATGTGCTAAGAACACTAGCATATCTAAAAAACTACATTGTTGTTGATTGTTTGTCTATGTAAAAATTGAATCTGTGACTTCATAGAAAATAAAAGAGTCACCAAACGAAATGAGTTGAACTTACCATGGTAAATCACGTATAATTTTTCCTTTTATGTGGATATATCCTACATCCTTCTCCGCAACAATAACATCTTCAAGAAAAGCTAACATGAAGTCATGTAGTAACATCTTAAGTAAGATGAATGTATTTTTGTTTCACTTATTTCTCTCTCTGATAATGATCTGAGTACGCATGCTAATTCACTATAGTATCTTATCATATCTTATCATAATTCTCGTCTACCAATTTTTGCCCACCAATCACCATGTATGTTTACTGAGTACTAACTTATCCTTTCTCATTCTCGGTAAACTGATAGTTTCTGCTACTAGTGCAATAATGGAGAGCTCTGTGTTTGACAGTGCATTATGCCGAATGTTAGTGATCTTGTCTGTTCGGTGGTTACCTGCGACGTGCCGGCAGAGTCGAAGATTTGCGGAGAAGCACCAGCACGCACCGGAGCGGCAGATGTCTCCTACGAAGGAGGCGGAGCAACCTGCGTCGTGGAGAGAAAGTAATGGAGAGCGGCATGTGTCGTGGTGCGAGGGCAGAGGAACAGCCTGTGTCGCCTTAGCAATGGTGGAGGAGCCAACTCGAGGGACGGTGTAGGAGAAGTTTCCTTCGCTAGGGCTGGGAAGGAGGGAGACGCGTTTCTTGCAGGAGGGTCCTTCGCTAGGGCTGGGAAGGAGAAAAGAAAAAGGAGGATTACGGTTTTCGAAGAAATAAATCCATGAATTTTGGGGGGAAGCTCTATTACAAATTCGGCCATATATGCGGCAAAAGCGGGCCGTATATGCGATTTGACCACCTTATGTCCGCATATCAAATACTCGGGGCGTTTGGTTGCCCGAGTACGCATATGCGGCCTCTTGGACTTTCTGATCATTGTTCCCCATATTGAGATCTCTAGGGTTTCCTCCTATATAAAGACCCCTAGACCTCCAGAATAAAGCATGCAATTCATTCTTTCATTCTTTTCCACATGGAATCAGAGCAACAGTCCTAAACCGATGTTCTGACCTAAATTCCGCCGCCACTACCAGCCCCAAGTCCTCCCCAACCAGCGCCGCCTAACCCGCACTGACTCCTAGCGTCTGAGGCGTCGCACGTACCGCCTCTCGGCACTCCATTCGCCGCCGCCCAACGCTACTGGGCCCTACTGCGCCACCGAGTGCCTCCTGCGCCCCACCGCGTTGCTCCAGACGACCCCGCTTTGTTGCCCAGCACTCATGCGCCTCCGGACAGGGCTCCAGTGCCCCGCCAAGCGCTCTCCGCGCCTCCGTCCAGCGCCCAGCGTCGCCTCTGTCCAGCGCCTCTCTCTCCTTTGCCGACCTCCTAAGGCATCATCACCTGGGGCGTCGTCACTTGTTGTTGACTCCCTCTTTAATGTACTGTTAGGTCTTCGTGATGCTTGAAGAAGATTGCAAGAACTATTTAAGTCACTTTTTCTTGTCCTATACTGCCACCATGGCATCTGCAGAGCCCAAGCCCATGTACCCAACTTCTTCTGTGATGGTACAGGGCACTTCTATCAAGCTAAAGGGCTCCGAGAACTATATACTCTGGTCTAGATCATTCAAGATGTTTATTGGTGGTTAGTGAAAGAACTATGTTCTTACAAAAGATCCGCCCAAGGAGACGAACAAAGACTATGATCCCTAGTACGTGGACAACTACCAGGTGATTACATGGATGACCAACAGCGTCGATCCGAATATAGCATCAAATCTTCTCACAAGGAGACGGCAAAGGCAATGTAGGAGAGCCTTGAGAATACGTACTCCCAAAAGACAATTAAGTCCAAGCTTTCGGATATCTACACAAGGATTTGGTATGCAAATCAGGGAGATACATCTGTGGACGAGTATTGCAGACTCCTCACAGGCCTATCTTCAATCTGCTTGTTGTGACAAGCTAATAGGAGAACGTACAGAATGGTAAGTGTATTAGTTTTTGTCAGGACTACATCCGCGATACAAGTCTGTGAAGGATCAATTTCTGACTGCTGCACATACTTGAGACCATATATGGCCAGCTACAAGAACTTGAATCTCCCTTACCTCCTCTATCTACAAAGACTACAGCACATTTTGTTAGAGGATGACTCGCCTACCAGGAAGGACGTAGTCGTGACTTTGGTTGTGATCGTGGTCGTGAGGCTGGACGTGGATGTGATTCAAGATGCAGATGTGGACGTGATCCCATCAATGCCCTCTATCCAGCATGCACTCACTGTGGACGTTGGAATCATCTGTCAGAATGTTGATGGGCAAAGTTTGGCATGCCTCCTAATGCCAACAGTGCCTATGAGACAGCCTTATACGAAGGCTCATATGTACTACAGACAACTCACACAATCAACCTTCTGGTGATAGTCAGACATCTTTCACTGCATCTGAGTATGCTCGTCTTCGTCAGCTACAACAGAATTCTGCCAGTAACACTAATGATTCTACTCCTGCTAGTCTGGCCACTACTTCAGGTACTATTGCCAACTCTGCGTCTACAACCAGCCATGCATGGATCATTGATTCGAGTGCCTCAACTCATCTGACGGGAGAAGGTAGTCTTCTCACCTCTTCATAGACGTCTTCCGTTGAGAAGACGGTTCATGTTGCCAATGGAGCTTATTCACCTATTACTACTATGGGCACTATGGAGTTTTCCTCCAAGCTCTGGTTTACTAGAGTTCATTGCGCTACTGACTTTCCCTATAGTCTATTATCTGTTCACAAGTTGTGCATGGAGCATGATTGTCAAGTTATTTTTGAAGAGTTCTGTTGTTATTTTCGGGACATCCAGACGAGACAGATTTTTGGTGGGGACATGAGAAGAATGAGCTCTATTATCTTGATATACCCTCTGACTCTGGTTTTGCCGGCGTTGCGTCTATCTCCAATAATCCTCTTCTGTGGTACCTTCGCCTCGGTCATCCGTCTGCCAAAGCTCTCTTTTTAATGTTCCCTGAACTTTCTACGCTCAAGCCTTTTGAGTGTGAGGCGTGATAGTTCAGGAAACATCATTGGGTGTCTTTCCACGCTCGTACTGAGCCACGTCACAAAGTTACTTTCTCTATAGTCCATTGTGATATTTGGGGACCTTGTCCGACCCGTACTCTGAGTCGACGCAAGTATTTTGTCGTTTTTGTTGATGATTACAGTCGGTCATCCTAGGTCTATCTGTTAAAAGAACGTTCGGAAAATAATAATATTGTCAAAATTTTCTTACATTATGTCAAGAAAATTTTCTCCTTTGGTATCCAAACTTTTCGTTCTAACAATGCATTGGAATTTACCCAACATGACTTAACAAATTTCTTTCCTTCCCAGGTACTTCC
Organism: Ottelia alismoides; assembly: GCA_037367405.1. NCBI lineage: Eukaryota > Viridiplantae > Streptophyta > Magnoliopsida > Alismatales > Hydrocharitaceae > Ottelia > Ottelia alismoides. Next base: position 24,074 of record JAZKJV010001192.1, on the reverse strand, counting down.
CAAAATTTTCTCCTTTGGCATCCAAACTTTTCATCAAACCTCATGTCCATATACTTCCCAACAAAATGGGATAGCAGAGAAAAAACTTAGACATTTATTAAATATTGCCCATTCCCTCGTTACACAGATGAAAGTGCCTAAAAATTATTGGGGGACGTTATCCTTATCGTTGGCCATCTTATAAATAGAGTCCCCTCCACTTCCCTCCATGGCTCCACCCCGTTCTCCCTGCTCTACCCAATTGAGTCCCCCTTTCCTCTACCACTGAGAATCTTTGGTTGTGTGGTATTTGTCCATAATTTTCATACTGCAGACAAGCTATCTCCTCGTGCAATCAAATGTGTGTTCCTAGTTTACTCTCGTATTCAAAAAGGTTACAGGTGCTATGACCCTTCTGGACATCGCTATTACATCTCTGCAGATGTAACCTTTTTTTAGTAGACTAGTTTCTTTACCCAATCTGTTAGTAACATTTCCCTGGACCTTCCACCTCCACCTATTGTCTATAAGTGCAAGCACGCATCTCCACCACCCGTGGTGCCTTTACTCATGTCGTTTTTGCAGGATGATACGCCATCTTCAAGTGTCCCCTCCACTATTGTCCCGGATGGTTCTCAGAGCTTCCCATTGCTCTGCGAAGGACAAAGAGGCAATGCACCTTCCACCCTATTTCTCATTTTACTTCTATTGCTAGTTTATCACCCACTGATAGAAGATATACAGATACTCTCATGGCTATCTCAATTCCGAGAGACCACCACAGTGCTATGCAGGATTCAGGATGGTGACAGGCCAGGAACGAAGAGATGGAGGCTCTCACTTTGAGAGGGGCGTGGGATCTGGTACCATGTCCTAAGGGGACTAGACCGGTGGCATGCAGATGGATATTCACAACAAAGAAAGGCCTGGCCCATCTTTCAGCTGGATGTGAAGAACGCCTTCCATTATGGCGACCTTGATGAGGAAGTATCATGATGCAACCACCAGGATACGAAGTTGAGGGGGAGTGTGTATGTCGACTTCGCAAGGCTATATATGGCCTGAAGCAAAGCCCAAGGGCATGGTTTAATCGACTTCCTGCAGAAATCAACACACTTGGCTTCGAGAGAACAACTTCTGACCATTATGTATTTGTCAGAAAACAGAAATCTGGCATTGTTATACTTGTTGTTTATGTTGATGACATGGTTATTACAGGTGATGATGCTAATGGGATACTAGAAACCAAGGCCTTTCTTCAAAAGGTGTTCGTCACCACGGATCGTGGTCAACTGCGATGTTTATGGGCATAGAAGTCCTATGCAGTACAGAAGGACTCTATCTCTCACAGAGAAAATAATGTCTGGATATCCTTACTAAAGCCGGACTACTTGGATGCAAGCCATCTAGTATTCCCGCAGATCCGAAGAAGCACCCCTCCTCGAATCCCATCTTCGAAGATGTTACTCGATACAGAAGCATGGTTGGCAAACTTCTTTACCTCGTTGTCACAAGACCAAATATTTCTTATGCAGTAGCAGAGCTAGCCATCACATGGAGAAACCATGTTACATTCAATGGCAGGATGTCCTCTAGATTCTACGATACTTAAAGCAATCACCAGGACGTGGCCTCTTCTATGGGGCAAACGACTACACCAATGCCAATGCTTATGTTGATGCAGATTATGCAAGCTCACCAGAGGATCGTTGCTCCACCACATGATATGCTATGATGGTTGGAGGAAACTTGGTTACTTAGAGAAGCAATAAATATGTTTCTAGATCCAATGCAGAAACTGAGTATAGGGCAATGGCCCAAGCTGCCTGTGAGATCACATGGTTATTAACATTTCTGCAAGAACTCAGCATTGTCGTCACCACTCCTATACCGTTATATTGCGACAACAAATCCGCCACCTACATTGCCACAAATACCATGTTTCATGAGCGAACCAAATATATAGAGATTAACTGTCATTTTGTCAGCGAAGTCATCCAGATTGGAAGATTACTACTCCTCACATCACCACGAATCTTCAGCTTGCAGATGTATTCACAAAAGCCTTACCGAAAAAGTGCCTCGTGGATTGTTTCATAGTTGGGCATGGCTAATAGATATGCTCCAACTTGAGGGGGAGTGTTAGTAATATATATTTATATTCTTACTGCACTTATTGTTTATTGTAAATCCCTGTAGGGATATTTTGTATTTTCCCCATATTGAGATCTCTAGGGTTTCCTCCTATATAAGGACCCCTAGATCTCCAGAATAAAGCACGTGATTCATTCTTTTCCACAAAAAATGTTTAAATTACAGAGGTATCAAGTTGATGAGTCACTCTATGAAAATTTGGGAACGTGTGATAGAAAGAAGGTTGAGGCAAGTTTCCAAAGTAAAAGAAAACCAATTTGCATTCATACCAGGTCGCTCAACTATTGAAGCCATCCACTTGATGAGGAGAACGATGGAGATTTATATAGCTAAAATAAAGAACCTTCATATGATTTTATTGATTTAAAGAAGGCTCTCGATTCTGTCCCACGGAAGATATTGTGGAGAGTCGGAGAAGAGACGAGTACATGTCCTCTACATTAACCTCATAAAAGATATGTATAATAGGGCTTCATCTTGTATAAGGATACAATCTGGGAAGCGCATCAGCCACCATGATTCCCTACTGGGATAGTAAGAGATCGTGCAGTTATAATCCTTCAGAAACACCGTATATAAAACATGATAGTGCATCTTTCTGTGAAGCATATCATATAGAAAACAACACATATATATATATATGCATGAACAGTTCATCACAAAAACTCCTGAATCCACGTTGACAATTCAAAAAAGGTAGAATTTATTAAGCTCAAAACTCTATTTCCTTGTCACACTGAAATTCGGGGATTTCATGCATATTTGTTTTGTTTTTTTAGATTAATTTCTGGAAACATCATTTATAATTGAATTGAAACCAGAGAGAAAATCAAAAAATCCTGTAGCAACAAGGCATGAAATCAGGCAAAAAAACTCCCTCTATATCTTTGATTCATGTGAACGGCATATTGCATAAAAGGATCATCAGTGTTAATATGACATTTGAGGTTAACTAAAGATATTAAACGGAATGTCAAAACATCAGGATTTGGTTTTATGATTTTAGAGTCAACAGGGCACTAATAAAACAATATCTAAGGCATACCTAACGAAAGAAACTGGATGTGGGTCTTAAATCTATGACTTCTAAGTGTGGTTTAAACACACATGATGGTCGTACCATCTCCAATTTTCAAACAGAGGACAGAATATGCAAATATCTAGCTTAAGATTTTAAATGGTAATCTAACGTTCTTGGAAAAAATGGTTATATAGTATCACCAGCTTTTCAGTCTTCAACGTTCCCTAAGGACTCTTAGGCAGGTTGAAAATTAAGGAAGCAAATCAACAATGAGATCTTGTTCAGTCCAAAACATGAGTAAGTAATAACTTGGTCAAAATTGTGTAGCAAACCCCTATATTGGATTTAGAGTGGGTAGAAATACATGAATGGCAGCAAATGAGGGTTTATCTTGTACCTGAAATCTTTGAAAGGGAAGAAAATGGGTAATCAGCACAGCAGCAACAGCAGTTGCATCAGTTGTATCTTGCAACTTTGGCAGAGCAGCATGCAGCAATAGCAGCTCAGCCAAATAGCAGCTGCAACAGCTTCAACATGCAGCAGGAATGAAGACAGCAGCAGCTGCAACTTGCAGCAGCAAGGAGGAAATGGAGAGGAGATGGTCGTCGTTGGGGGAGGAAGAGAAAAAAAATAGATGGAGAGGAGAAGAGGGACTTGGTGACATTTATAAGGAGAGGGGGGGGTTTAGGTGTGAAGTGTTGAAGAAAAAGTAGGACATGTGTTGTGCTGAAATTTTATTTTTATTTATTTTTTTTAAACAAATAATCCTTCTTAATTTCACTTTTTGATAAAATGCTTAATCACTCGTAGCTAACTCCTCGGATCTGCCGTCGAGGGGTGAAACGGGGAGGAGGTTCCTTTCTTCTATAATATCAAATCTCTTCCTTGATCTAGGTGTGCAATAGCCCGAACTGATCGTCTCGGATTGACGGTTAAATTGAGTGTAATATTCATATTTTTCTGATGTAAGATGGATTCAGAAATTGACGAAATACAATTTTGATTTATGATTAAATTTTATGATTTAAATAGGTCGAACGACCTCCGATCGACTAATGGTCGACTATGCTGGTTGTATTTTGTCGAGACAAATTTTGTGATGGTCTCAGCTTATTTTGCGATTCGGACCGCGTCACGGCTTTTCCGATGACATGAATTATGACGAAATTGATTTTTGGTTGATTGCACCTTAATGAAATTTGATTTACGATCTATGGATCGATTCAGGTTATTTAATATCGATTGATATTTTTGTCGGATTATATGGACCCAAGTCGGGTCGGGTTACCGAGTGTTACATGTTTCCCCCTTTTTTGACTCAAAAAAATATAATAATTGCAATAACCAGGTATTTTTATCCATTATATATATTATGTTTGATATTGTCCTCGATTATACAGTTTTTCAACGTATCTAAGAATCTATATTCAAACTTTATACCTTTAAAATTATAATATTCTTTATATAACATTATTCATATGAGCTTTAAAAAATCAAAGATCATTTCAAATTCAAAATAAAATGTATCGAATTTGAATAGTCAAAACTCAAAATGAATTTAATTGAATTGAACCCGCAAATTCATTTAAAACTCAATTTTAGTTCAGACTCGAAACTTTTAAATTGAATTGAATATGAATCCCAGTGAATTTGAAGATATTCGATTCAATAAGAATCCCTAGTCTTGTGCCTCTACAACCAAAGCAAACTCGTTCACCATGACAGTCCTTCAAGATATGGTTATCTCCATGCCAGTTAAAATACCAGCAGTGTTACTCCTTTACCCAATGGCATCTTCTACCAACTCTTCAATCAATGTCATTCCCCTACTTCAATCCCCCCATCCCTAACCTCGATAATAAAAGAAGGGCTTTGGTGTAGGTAGGGCACAGAAGCCCCACAATGCCATCCAAAGCTCGTTGGCGGAGAACCAGCCAAGATATCTGACCACTGGTGGCGGAGACGAGAGCCCCCATTGCCTCCAACAAGCTCCCTCGAAAGAGAAAAGACATCGTCACCCAAGCCAGGGAATCTCCATGACCTATTGCGCCCGGGGGAAATCCCACAACAAGACCCGTTGAACCACCTTGAAGCCCTAGTGAAGAGAGAGTATTCTCGTAAAGGCCTTCTGTGCTCGAGGCATCGCGCATCCATGCTCCCCCTAACTTCTTGCTACAGGCTTTTTCTCCATCGCCATTATCTTCCTAATCACCAGATCGCCCATCTCATCGATTTGATCCGTCCGAGAGATGAAAGAGATTGTCACAAGAGAGGAGAGAGAGAAGAGATGAGAGAGCAAAATAAAGGAAAGGAGGATATATAGAAGAGATAAAGAAGAGATGGAAGATCGGGGAGGATAAAGAGAATGAGAAGTATTGCGGATGGAGAAGGAGAGAAGATAAATAGATAGAGTAAGGGAGAGGGAAGAAGGTAAGAAAAGGATGATAGGGGGAGAGAGATATAAGAGAATTATTAGGAAGGGAAAGATAGGAAGGACAGATCTTTGATTATGAAGACGGGAGGACTGAGAAAGTTCTGTAGATGATAAAGAGAAAGGAGGGTGGAAGAGAGGGAAGAAAGGATAGGATAAAGTAACTTTCTTTCACTCAAAATTTCTTCTTCTTCAAATTTTAATAGAGGCGATGATCATTTTAGGAATAAATGGCCTCAAGGAACTCGACGCTTGAAAGCAATGCAGGCAATAGCACAACTCTCGCAGAGCTTGGGACTTAGCGAATCTGGTTATGTCAACATGGCAACATTATAGGTGGGGCAACTTAAAGTTCACAATGTTCCGTGAATAAACTAGGCTAAAATCACACATCATGTTAATACACATAATTAACCGATTGCATGAACATTTATCATTAGTTTATAATGCATAAATTAGAAGTTTCTATGTAAAAAATTACTTACAAATATTTGATTGAATCAAAAAAAACTTCTAAACATTTGTGTCCAAGCCATGCCTAAAAATGTTCAATCTAACCAACACGACGGTAGTCATTCGAGTTTTCATGCAAAGATTATGAGATAGAGGTTCTACAATTTACCTGTTGCATATATAAAGGAATTATGGTGTCTCTCCTAGCAACATATTGCAAGCTCAAAAATCCTAGAGAGACCATACTTTCGCATACACATTCAACAAACTCAAATTCACTTTCATCAATCCCAGTTGCATCTATGTTGGATCGTTGCAAAAAATCTACAGAGACATTTATCAATATTTGGAAGATACTCTCCAGTGCAGAGTCAAAATCAGAGGCAGACTCATCAGTGGGTCTTTTCCTGCATAATTATAATCAATGTAATGGAGAAAAAATAACTTGATGAAATGGATGCCTGAGGTACGTTGAAGGTTCATTTTGACTACCTTTGAGACAGGAGCTTGAAAAATTCGCAAGCATGGAGACGAAAATCAAAAGATGAAAGCAGAAAACCACATCTGTTTTTGAACTAATAAAAATTAGTATTCATTATATTTCAATTGGAATGAGAGAAGAATACATGACCATGTACCCCTTAATCAAACCATATCTAGCAAAATCAGAGACAGGAGCCCATTCAGCATATGCATTTAGAGCATTTAGTGTAGCCGTCACCGTGGCAGCATGTAATTTTGCCTCGCTAAAGTTTCGGTTTTGTGCATCAGCAATTGCAGCTCCAAAGTGCCGTTCAAGTAGCTGCATGGAGTTTATGATCATTATAGAAACTTTAATTTGAATCAACAAATTAAATAAGCAAGATGCAACTTACCATGTACAGTAGAGGCAATATCTCTGGCAAAGACTGAGTCAAGCCACGCAGTAACTCCCTCCGTCGATCTCCTGCGCATTGTAGACCAAGTTGCTTTTCAAATAATATTACACATCAAGTACTACCATTAATATCCATGCCATAAACTGAGAGTTCAAGCAATACAAATAGTGGAGAATAACAAAAACCTTCCAAGTCTTCATTATGAACCGTAATATCTTCTGGAAGCCATCTAAGCAACATAGCAACCAACTCGCCCTGCCAATTAGAAAAAAAAATGATTTTACTCTTTATATACGTTCCTATAAAGATATACTGAGTAATAAGTAGATTTAACAAACACCTCTACTGGGCCCCTGCCTAAAATCGAAGTCAAAGAAGGAAGAATCTCTTGCCACAAATATAACCCTTCTCTTCTTAGAACCTGACATTCAAGAAATTAATTTTTCTACATAACGTTACAAGAAAATCAGAAGTGTATACCTCCGCAACAAGTGCAGCCGTTTGACTTTTCAGTGCCCATTCTTCGCAAGGTCTACCATTTCAACTATTAGATTCATGGCAGCACTAGCAAAATTTCTTTGTTCCACGATACTGAACTCTTCCCACCTCAACCGTACCAAATGCTGCAGTAACTCATGGTGCAATGTTGAAATATAAGTTCCAACTCCAAAGTAAGATAGTACAAATGAGTCAATGCTCCATTAAAACAAATAACAGATGTACAGGTACCGCATTTTGTTCCCCGCATACAACACAAAAAATATGCATATTAACTTCATGTACAATTGGGCATGAAAAGCTCCCAACACCCAAAGCTGTATCACCCTGCTAAGTTGTTCTCTGAGAGGTATCACCCAGCTGTAATTAGGCATCTAGGATGCCCTCAGGTGTACATTAAACAACAATTGTGAAACAGCCACAAAGCTCCAAAATGTTCAAGCATTTCGACAGGACGGGTGATTAAACTGGACCTGTCCCACTTATCTTATTAACAGAATATGAACGATCTATTTGTACTCAGTGTGATCCATAAGCAAAATTTTTGTCATTTAAGTTGGCATCCTCCTGCATGAACAATCCCTATAACAATAAATATATACAAATTATTCATATTCTAATTCAGTCATAATTGACCACTAGCATCGTGTGGATGAACTACTTATATATTTAGATCGCATTTACAATATAACAACAACAAAGCCTTTTCCCACAATTAAGTAGGGTCGGCTACATGGATTTTTCGCCTCCATTCAGATCTATCTGGGTCAATCTCGGACTTATATCCAAAAAAACTAAGATCCCTTCGTATAGTCTCTTTCCAACACTTCTTGGGCCGTCCTCGCCCTCTCTTAGCCGGCTCAACATCCCAACACTCGCATCTCCTAACCGGTGCATCAGTTGAACTTCTTTGCAAATGACCAAACCATCTTAAGCGGTTTTCTCGCATCTTATCCTCGATCGGAGCTACACCAACTTTCTTTCTGATTGCATCATTCCGAATCCGATCTTTACGTGTATGTCCACACATCCATCTTAGCATTTTCATTTCTGCTACAGCCATTCTCTGCACATGTCTATGGTTCACAGGCCAACATTCAGAACCATAAAGCATAGCAGGTCTCACGGCTGCTTTGTAAAACTTTCCTTTAATTTTTAAAGGAATTTTCTTATCACAGAGAACAGCGGAGGCTCCTCTCCACTTTAGCCAGCCTGCATTTATTCTATTAGTAATATCTCCATCAATTCCCCATCATGTTGCAAAATAGATCCCAGATATCTAAAAGAATCTTTCTTCTGAATGTTATCGTCACCAATCTTCACCTCGATTCCTTCACCATTGCTTCCATCAAAGGTGCATTTCATATATTCCGTCTTAACCCTACTTATACGAAAACCTTTAGTCTCCAATGCATGTCTCCAAACCTCAAGCTTCTCATTTACTCTATCTCTAGTCTCATCAATAAGCACAATATCATCAGCAAATAACATACACCAAGGTAACTCATCCTGAATGTGACTTGTCAACTCGTCCATAATCAAAGTAAAAAGAAATGGACTCAAAGCTGAACCTTGATGTAAACCAATGTTGATATCAAAATAGTCAGTCTTCCCCGTCGGGGTCCTTACACAAGATAAAGCCCTATCATACATATCCTTTATGAGATTAATGTATAGGACAGATACTTGTCTCTTCTCCAAAACTCTCCACAGTATCTCTCGTGGGACGAAATCATAAGCCTTCTCCAAATCAATAAAGATCATATGGAGATTCTTCCTTTTAGCTCTATAAATCACCATTGTTCTCCTCAGCAAATGGATGGCTTCAATAATTGAGCGACCTGGCATGAATCCGAATTGGTTTTCTTTTACTTGGGAAACTTGCCTCAACCTTCTTTCGATCACACGTTCCCAAATTTTCATAGTGTGACTCATCAGCTTGATACCTCTGTAATTTGAACAATTTTGAATGTTTCCTTTGTTCTTATAAAGAGGCACCACGATACTCCTCCAATCTTCAGGCATTTTCTTGCTTCGCCAAATAACATTGAATAGATTCGTAAGCCAAGTCAAAGCACACTCACCTAAAACTTTCCATACTTCTACAGGGACGTCATCCGGTCCAACACCTTTCCCAGGTCTCATAACCTTCAAAGCCTCCTCTACTTCTTTTCTTTGTATTCGTCTATAGCATGCACGATTCAAGATACTTTCACTACTAGCTAGATCACCCAAAGGGATCTCTCTATTTCCTTCTCCAATGAAAAGTTTATGGAAGTATTGCTCCCATCTAGTCTCTATATCCTTCTGAGTAACAAGCACGTGACCTTCCTCATCCTTAATGCATCTCACTTGAGAAAGGTCTTTGGTCTTTCTTTCTCTTGCTTTGGCCAACCTGAATATATCCTTCTGGCCCTCCTTAGAGTTGAGATTTTTATACAAAACCTCATAAGCTTTTGACTTAGCTTGGCTTACAGCCTTCTTTGCTTCCTTCTTTGCTATTTTATAGTCGGTGACAGTTTCCTCTGTTCTATTCTTAGACATAGCTTTAAAGCAAGCTCTTTTATACTGAGAAAATAATGTAAACAAATATACTGACTACGCATAGAGTCATAATTGACTTGTTTTACATATCTAAACCATAATCAACTATCTAGATAGATTTACTACTCAATGAAAAAGAAGTTCAACGATGGAGATGGCAGATTTATATATGCAGAATGAGCAAAGAATGAGTCTGAGTGGCAGATTTTTCTCAGGAATGACTTATTTCTTGTTCTTATGAATTTGTATAGGCCTCATGAAATATCAAGAATAGTAAACAGTCCAATCAAATCTTTTAAGATTCTGCAGAATCAGAGAGATCTCCGCTGATTCTGTATGTTATAATAATATCATAACCAATGCTATTGCAGTGTGTTTCATAAGCTGTGAGCAATGATCAACTAACCTGCAACATTTTGAAACCATGCAATCTTATCTCCACCGATTGATCCTTCTTGACCAAAATAAAGCATGTACTAGCTAAAGTGCGGATATCTCCATTTTTTACCTGCAGGCAAACTATTAGAATTTAATTATTATGGGAAATATGTGAGAAAATTCCAAAAGGTCAACTTAAATTATCCTGATTTCTACATAAAAAGCAGATTGATGGAAGAGTCAACCAAAAAGCACAACATTCTTGTAATGATAAGGGAGTGTAAATGTTCAGTGCAGAACTGTGCTGGTCTTCTAACCTAGAACCAGAACTACGGGCAAAGAGGTGTTTGATAGGCCTCATAGCAATGAAAAAATTCAAGGGAGCGGCACTATTATTCTAACCTACAACCAAAACTACAAGCAAAGAGGTGTTTAATAGGCCTAATACAACAACAACAAAGACTTTTCCCACAATTAAGTAGAGTCAGCTATATGGATTCTTCGCCTCCATTCAGATCTATCTTGGGTCAATCTCGGGCTTATATCCAAAAAACTAAGATCCCTTTGTATGTTTAATAGCCCTAATAGCAACGAAAAATTCAAGGGATCAATCTCCTCTAAAACATTCTATTTTTCATGTTTTTACGTTCAAACTTGACGCAGTGCAAACTAAATCTGTTGGAGCATTCGTTGTATGCGCCCATTGTGTTGTAGCAGGGTAAATGGATCCTGGAGGAGATCCATTTACCCCATCTAGTGTTTAGTCCCACATCGTCCAACGGTGGGACTTGGAGGCTCTGGAGAGGCTATATAAGGAGCCCCAGACCTCATGTATCCATTGAGAAAAGCAATAGAAAAATATGCCTCGTTGAGGGCTTCTCTCGTGGTTTCATCCCGCTCCTCACGGAGTAGGGTTCCACGTAAAATCCCGCGTTCTTATTCTTGTTTATCTTTTATCCATGTTTACGCTTCCGCTTCCGATTTTCTAACATGGTATCAGAGCGGGTCGGTTCTCGAGGATTTCATGTTCTTTAGTTTTTTGAGATTCGATTATTAAGTTGTTCTTGAAGAAGATTATTTCTGTTCAAAGTTTGTCCAAGTTCCAGGGTTTCAATTGAAACCCTAATTTCTGATATGTTCAGCAACATGAGTATTTTTTTTTCAAAAGTTGAGCGGCACGTCTGTTCTTCGTTGTGTTCCACGGCTTCAATGGTTCCAGATCAGGCCCCTCTGGCCGCATATGGTTCCTGACGGCGGCGCAAACCCCTCCGCTCTACAGCCGAAGACCTCCAAGTTCATGTGCGTTTCCCGATGGGGCTCGGTGAAACCCTAGCCCTCACGTCGCACCCCTTCCAGCAGGTGGCGAGGCCCCGCATGCCCTATTCCAGTTCCCTGGCGGCGGGCCTTCAGCACCAGGCCCCTGGCTCAAGTATCCTCTGGTATCAGGCGTCGCCCCCAACGCTACAGGCGGCGCGCTAGCAGCACCTTTCCTCAAGATCGCCACGACGCCTTCCTTCCTCTCGTGGTGCTTCCAGGCCCGCGCGCAGGCCGTGTCACCTCCTGGCGACGCAGAACTCCCAGGCGCATCCAGCAGGCGCTCCCCCTCCCTCCAACTGCAGCAGCCCATCCCCGCGCGACTCCATGAGCAGGCGGCGCACCCACCTTCTCGCGCCCAGCCATCCAGCGTCGCCCCAAAGATGCATACGAGCCACGGGACTCTCTGGAGATCTCCCACGATGGCACATATCCCCCTCACAGGCTCTATCCAGGCGGCGATGACAGCCCCTCCTCACGCGGGCTCCCCCTGTCGCAGACGCGCCCCACCTCCCTCCCAGCAGCGTGTATGGGTTCCCGTGTAGGGAACCCTAAGGGGCGGCGGACCCCATTATTTAAAAAAATTGCTTGTTTTTGGAGTCCAGATGTGAGTCTGTTAAAAAAAATAAAAAAGGGGGAAAATGACATACACTGTTGCGCAGAGAAAAAAAGGGGGGAAATGAGGGGGAGCCGTGAAAAAAAAAGGAAAATGTGAATGAGTGATGGGCCCTTTTTGGGCCGTTTTCTGAAAAAAAAATGTTTGTGATAAAAAAAGAAGGAAAATGCGCATACACAAAAAAAAGCCGTACGCTATTGCAAAAAAAATTGCAAGGAAGAGCCGAAAAAAATTTGAAACGGCCAAAATGTTATTCATGATTTGAGAAGCAGACAATGCGTGAACGGCTTATGGATCTTTTGTTTTATTTTCCCCCAATTTCTTTGTCTTCTCCCAACTTGGTCGATGATTGTCATCCATGTTTTCCGACCAGTATGGGAGAAAGGGGGAGTATATATGTTTAGTCACAGGTCTTGATCCAGATCCAGATTCAGATGTCAGTCTCCAGACCAGCCATATTTTCTAGACTCTACAGATGATCAGTTGTTCAGACTCGACAATTGATTCCAAGTCCAGTTTTTAGATACGCACATGGATGCGGTCAATTTTAGATGAGCATATGTTGCCATCTTTTGTAGAGGTCCCCATCATTATTCTTGTTTTGTAGGCCAGAGTTTTCATGTGAGCCATAGGGACTCCAGAGCAGATGACCATTCCCTATGCCATTGAGGGCAAGGGTTTTCATGTGGTATCACAGGTACACCAGAGCAGTGCACCATTCTTTGTGCTAGATGTGAGTGACCCAGTTCTCCGACGAGGAGACTTCAGGCGCAGTTTCAGACTCGATGGTCAGATTCCGAGTCTTCAGTTGACTCACACTCCATCACGTTCGTCCTCCTCACCTGCACGGCATGAGAAGCAATGTCCTCGACTACAGCAATGTGCGTGTTGGGTTGATATTGTCCGTAGTGTCATGTAGTGTTGAGTTGAGTTTATTTCTGTTTGTCCAAGCTGAGCATTGCATGCTCCAGCTTGAGGGGGAGTGTTGGAGCATTCGTTGTATGCGTCCATTGTGTTGTAGCAGGGTAAATGGATCCTGGAGGAGATCCATTTACCCCATCTAGTGTTTAGTCCCACATCGTCCAACGGTGGGACTTAGAGGCTCTGGAGAGGCTATATAAGGAGCCCCAGATCTCCTGTATCCATTGAGAAAAGCAATAGAAAAATATGCCCCATTGAGGGCTTCTCCCGTGGTTTCATCCCGCTCCTCACGGAGTAGGGTTCCACGTAAAATCCCGCGTTCTTATTCTTGTTTATCTTATATCCATGTTTACGCTTCCGCTTCCGATTTTCTAACAAAATCGCTTCAAAAAAAGGGCAGCTTTGAAAGATTAGTTTTTCTCTGAAATGATAAGTAGATTCACGAAGAAAGAACCATGACATTTTAGAGAATTATCCATGCAAGGTGTAGAAAAAGTACATGACATCAAAATCAGTGGCATCAAAGCCACCAAAAAACATCCATGAGTCCAGATCATGCCTACTACTACCACCTCATAAAGGATGGAGTCAGATATATGTGAAGTCCGTTCCAAAAATGATGAATGAGACAAACAAAAGAATAAATAATAAAAGTCGGCTGCACTCAGCAGCACTTCTGCTCATACGCACTTGATGCATCATATAGGAAGAGAAAAGAAGCCAATTTCAGGTCCAAAAGCTTGAGATCATAAGTATTACGAAGTACTGCTTGCAGCTAATAAAATAGCTTGCCAATGACTAGGATTTTTACAGGGAGTTCGACAAACTAATTAGATAGCAACCATCTTTTCTCTTGACTAAGAACAAACTACAAATAAGAAATATCTATGAATCAGATATGGCTAGTCTAGCTTTAAAGAAAATAGCCCCCGAATAACTAAAAGCACCCATGATATCCAGAGTGGGCAAGAGAAAGTTAAGTATGAACAAAAAAAACTAGAGATTGAGAAAGTGAATTCCCAGAAAGTTTTTAAGGAACTTCCGGAAAGTTAAGAAATGAGAGGGTCTAAAATGGCAAAACCCAGAAAACCAAAAGCTCAAAGTTTCCCAAATTACTTAGGGTGAGCAAGGTGGATTCTGTTTCCAACGTATTTGCTTACAGGTAAAGGATGACTACTCAAGAATATTTGCCATCCCAATTAACTCATAAAACTTCGAAACCTAAATAGAATGTCTCAAAAGGTCCCAACCCCAATCCCCCTTGCAACAGTGAGCATACCCAATAGATGGAAAATGCACTTAGCGTACAAATGTTGCAGCAGCTACCTTTAGCTCGTTCTCGTAAACATTCACCGCAATCACACTCCCTCTTCAACATAAAGATGGGAGAAGGCAAGTCCAAACCCTTTTAGTCTATCTCAGCTATAATAGATCGACCTGTTCTTTCATTTTCTTCAATCCTAATTATAACCTTTTGACCACCCAAATATTAAATTATGGGTTTTTATCACTTGTGCCCCTCCGAGATATCGCAATTTCAGTTATGCCCCTTTTTTTTGGTAATATCAGTTGTGCCCCTCACTTCTTTCTCCATTATCACTTGTGCCCTGCCGTCAGATTGACCGTCAATGAGTTGACTTAACCATGGTTTTTTCAAACCTTGGTGCAGTTAAGAGGAGTATTATTGTCCATACTCCTCTTCTTCCTCATCTTCCCCCATCCTCTTCTTCCTCCTCCAACCTCCTCCTCCTCCCTCTCCGCCCAGAACTCCTCCCCCGCCCCCCTGCCTCGAGCTTCGCCCCAGCCTCCCTCCGTCCCGACCTCCCCCCACCCCCGCCCCGAGCTCCGCCCCAGCCTCCCTCCGCCCCGACCTCCCCCCGCCCCCGCTTCGAGCTCCGCCCCAGCCTCCATCCGTCCCGACCTCCCCCCGCCCCCGCCCCGAGCCGACCCCTCCTCCCCTTCCTCCTCTGCCCCACTGCTCCTCCTTCACCCCCTTCTCCAGTGCCACCTCCTCCACCGTCCATGCTCCTCCATCGCATCCATCGACCGCTCCATGTTCCCCGCTGGACTCCTGTCGACTGGAAGGCCATTGTAGGAGTGCAGGACTGATTCCCTGTTGAGAGCTCTCGTTGGTTGGAGCACGGAAATAAACAAAGCCTTTTGCTGTGATTTATATTTGACGTGTGTTTCAATGACTTGTGTGGAGGAAATGTCTTCAGATTTCAATTCGATCACAAAGGTCTATGCTATTCTTTTTGTGATATGTGTACCAAATAACACATGTATATCCAACAAATTATGTCAAAAGCTATGATCTGATTCTGATCCAGATTTATACTCCTTGCTGAGATATGGTCTGTTTAGGAACGTATGTTAAAGTTTTGGTCGTTTGATCGAGCAAGTGAATTTTTTAGATCCAAACTTTTTCTCTGTGAGGGTAATCTCATATTTCAGATACAGAAGAATCAATAAAACACGTCATTGTTACAATAATAACTGAGCGGGAAACCATTGACCAACGCATTGGATTGCTGAGGGAGATCCTTTGGTAGTACGGTGTTGTCCAGTTTCAGTTTGCCCAAGCAATAATGCATTGGTGGTCATATGATCTGCTACAAGTCGCTAGAGTTCCCCAGCTCCCGCATGCAAACAAATCTTTAGATGTAAACTATTCTTAGCAAATGTAAAGAGTTGAAAAGGAGGACTCGAACTGAGGCGGAGGGGCGGCAGGGGGTGGGGGGAGGTCGGAGAGGGGGGGGGGGGGGGGGGGGGGGAGGTTGGGACAGAGGGAGGCTGGGGCGGAGGAGGGGGCAGGCTGGGGCGGAGGAAGAGGGCAGGCCAGGGGTGGGGGAGGAGTTCCGAGCGGAGAGGGAGGAGGAGGAGGTTGGAGGAGGAGGAAGAGGATGGTGGGAAGAGGAGGAAGAAGAAGAGGATGAGGAAGAGGATGTAAAATGACCATTGAACCCCATTTTTTTAAATTAATTCCGCTTATGTCCTCAAAGTTAACGTATGTTTGCACTGTAGATGGACGGTCACTAACCCGAGGGGCACAAGTGATAGATTAGCAAGAAGTGAGAGGCACAACTGATATTACCAAAAAGATAGGGGCATAACTGAAATTACGATATCTCGGAGGGGCACAAGTGATAAAAACCCTTAAATTATTTCTAAGCATACACAATGACCAGGCATAGACCAAGAATAGCACCATGTCCGCTCTACGCTTATAGTTTTTTTAGTCAAAAAAGGAAGGAACACACTGAGATGGTTGCCCCAAGTTTACTAAGAGAAGGAGCAACTTACAACAACGAGGAAACGGGGAGAGTTCTAGCATGATGAAAGACATTATCTACATAAAGCCTCTCTGCACAAAAAATGATATCATTCCGAGAAATCCAAAGGGCCTAAGCCATCGCAATCGGCAAAAAAGAGAATGGGATGAAACCGTGTACCCAGGATGGACTCCCCAAATTGGTTTGGTTTGATGTATCAAGCCACTCAAGGCACAGCCCTAACTAGATCTCCTTTGCCTTGTCACAGCAGAAAAAGAGCTGCTCCATCATCTCTATTACCCCTCCGCAAACCATGCAATTGCCAAATTACCTGAGCACAATCTCGACCACCCTCTCCGTTGTCAAAATTCTAACTGCGCAGAAGCAACCAGGGGAAACCTTAATCCATAGCGATGTGTGCATCTCCTGGACCAATCTACAATCACATGTTAGTTCTTCAAATCAGAACTAGGATCCCATGTCTTATCAATACCTTGCACACCTGCTGTCATCCCCCCATATCCAGGGATCGCGTCCTCCAGTCTCCAGATAACCTCTCAACGGAGCTAGGCATGGGCATTGGGCTGGGCCGGCCCGGCCCAGCCCGAAGCCCGGCCCATGAAACCCGACCCGACCCAAGCCCGAATGAGTAATGGGCCGGGCCTGGGCCGAAATTGTAGGCCCGATTTATATTCGGGCCGGGCCTGGGCTTTCCTCGGCCCAGCCCGGCCCGGCCCGCCGGCCCGGCCCGAATGAAGGCCCGGCCCAGATCTAGGCCCGCAGGCCCGGCCCAGATCTAGGCCCGCAGGCCCGGCCCAGATCTAGGCCCGCAGGCCCGGCCCAGATCTAGGCCCGCAGGCCCGGCCCGATGTCAGTAATGTAACATACTAATACGATTTGATAATCTATGGTGAAGAAACCAAATCATAATATTCCTAATTCACCAGAACATCAAAAAGCACACGCAGTGACAGACACCCCTCTCACGGTTCACCCACGCAGTAACATAATATTCCTAATATTCCTAATTTGATAATCTATGGTGAAGACTTAAATGTCTAAAGGTCATGGATGCAAAATAGCCACACCTCTCACGGTTCACCCACGCAAAAAAAACACACGCAGTGACAGACACCCCGATCCCTCCCCTCCCCTAATCCCTAATTCCTATCTCGTGTCCAACCCAACCCTAGCGGCTAGCGCAGCCGCCGACCGTCCTGCCGCTTCTACTCCTCTCGATCTCCTCCACAGGGCCACAACACCATCGCCATCGCCTCCCCTCTGCAGGGCCATCACGTCATCGCCTCTCCTCTACAGAGCCACAACGCCGACCGGCCCGCCGCTCCGTCATAGGCCAACAACCATCGCCGACGCCAACCGCCCACTCTCTCCCCGTTGCAACCCAGCGAAGGAACGCCGCACACGGTATGATGACCTAGCGTGCATTTGAATTTCTATACAGACTTAGTGAGTTTCTATACAACTATTTGTAAGGTTTGAACTGTAGTTCTACTGGTGAAAGGCACATCACTCATAGCATAAGTATAGATTCAACTGTATCTTATTCCTCTAGATCATACATGGGAGGTAGACATCCAAATATATTTTAAAGCCTCTTTTAGTATCAAGTCAAAACAAAATATTTAATCACTACAAGATGTGTTGGTTATGTCATATAACAAGATTTACATAAAAAATGTAAGTTGGAGCCAGAAAACACTGAGGTCTTAACCCAGACAAATCAAACCACCCTAGTTTTGGACCTTTCTGCAATTTACTTGAACAGTCTTTCTGTTCAATATGCTCACACACAATAACAGATCCAACTAGGAGATATCTACCAGACTTTGGATCAGGATTTTCTTGTAGATTAAAACATGTCATTTGTAGTCCAAATGATACAATATAATGGAACAAAATCAAGAAACATATGTGCAACCCCAGAATGAAAACGAACTTAATAAGAATGAATCCAGTTGAGGTCTGTTTAAACAAGAGTATTACTCATGTTACTGATTGGAATAAACATTCCACGAAAATGAATAGCAATTTTCAACCCTAAGGTGGCTGAGTTGGTTTTACTGCAACCAAATATAGCCAGTCATAAAACTACCAGCTGTCATTACTCCCTCTTCGCTTTGTGGAGAGCCTTCTTCCTTTGCTCGAGCATGTATCCATACATGTGTGGGCTACCTGCAAAAGAGAACAATTATCCATTTAGAAGATGCTAAAATCAGCGAGATCTTATAACAATCAAGATCTGTGAGAGCATGAGAACTGCAAATGGGCCGGCCCAGCCCAAGCCCGGCCCGAAGAAGTTGGGCCGGGCCTGGGCTTGGGCCGAAGAATTACAAAAACTGCGGGCCTAGGCCCGGCCCAAGGCCCGAACTATTAAGATGGGCTTGGGCCTGGGCCCTTCAGGGCCCGGCCCAGCCCGGCCCATGCCCAACCCTAAACGGAGCTAATGGCCTCTGAAAAGTTGAGATACTCCTGAAAACGTTGAACGGAGAAGTCCGAGCAAAAAATCAGAGTCTATGTGCCATCTTCCCAGGCTTCTGAAACCAGCATCCTAGGATCAGATGCTAAAGCAAACATGCGCTAGAAATGTTCCGTTAGTTTTTAGCCACCAGTCCAATCATCATTCCAAAACTCAAACAAGTCTCCATCTCCTAAAACCAGGCGGAACAAACTTGGGAGTTGAAGAATAACAACAACAAAGTCTTCTCCCACATTAAATAGAGTCGGTTACATGGATTCTTTGCCTCCGTTCAGATCTATTTTGAGTCATTCTCGGACTTAGATCCAAATAATTAAGATCCATTCAGATAGTCTCCTTTCAACACTTATTGGGCCTCCCTCGCCCTGTTTTAGTTCGCTCAACATCCCAAATCTCGCATCTTCAAATCAGTGCAATGGTTGATCCCTTTTGCAAATAGCCAAACAACCTTAAGCGGGGCTCTCTCATCTTATCCTCTATCAGAGCTACATCGACTTTCCTTCAGATCACATCATGCACCATAGCATTTTCATTTCTGCTATTGTCATTCTCTGCACAGGTCGATGGTTCACAGGCCAACATTCAGATCCATAAAGCATAATAATTCTCGCGGTTGCTTTTATCCTCTTCTAGAATGTAGTGGAACATGCCCAAGAACAAGGATCAAATGAACGTTGGGCGCAAATACCGTAGATGCCACGAATCCACTATAGCATAGATATTCACCATATCCCCACAGTCATGTAACCCACTTCGGCAATAGAGCACTATTCGTGGTCTTCAAGCATGTGATCCCAAGACCACCCTCCTCCATTAGGAATGTAATAGATTCACTGTCTACAAGGTGCATTGATGCGGATTGAAATCGCGCGACGTCGAAAATTACAATTTTTTTAGGTGGATTTTTGGTAGAAGAAATAGAAGGGTTGAGAAGAAGAAATTGGAAGGGTTGAGAAGAACACGCCTTTAGCGCGGGGTTGAAGGAGGAGAACCGCGGAGATTGCGTGGAGAGAGAGAAGAGACTCGTTGGGAATACGAGGGGTTTGGGAGAAGAAGAAAACGTGTAGATCACGTGGGGAGAAGGAGAGAGAGGGGAGAGGAGAGAGAGATAAATCTCTATTTTATCACATCTTGAACTGACTAAAACATTGGACCCTCATCCCTTTATATAGGAGGGATGACATTACACGAATAGAAAATAATTTAAACCGACAACCAATTATCCTAAACTGACTCTAACTAATTAACCGACTAACTACCAAATTTGAAATTCAAATAAGACTAATTGAAATCACACGCGATCTCTTTATTTAAAATTGCGACAACTTAAAAAACGTAAATAAAATTAACAGCCACAATTTAAATAATTAGACGGCCCTACATGTCGAGACCACGCTGCATCAACTCTCCTCCGCTTTAAAAAATTCGTCTCCCGGCGAATTGCTTGAACCTTGAGGCTTGACATAAGGCGCTTCATGAACTTGTGTCGACGTGCGCGTGAACGCGAATCATTAGATATGCAACTCAAATCATATTGCATCTTCCAATGCGCGACGGGATCGTCGAATCGTAGGGACGATTCGGTTGTCATGCTCTGATACCAATTGATGCAAAATGGAATTCGGCGCGGTGCGCGGGAAATAGATTTGACGGTGGATTTTTCGATGGTAGAAGAAAATAGAGGGGTTGAGAAGAAGAAACTGGAAGGGTTGAGAAGAGAAGACACGCCGGATGCGTGGGGTTAGATAAGAAGAAACGCGTAGACCGTTGGGGAAGAGAGAAGAGACTCGTCGGGAATACGAGGGGTTTGGGAGAAGAAGAACACGTGTAGATCACGCGGGGAGAAGGAGAGAGGGGGAGAGGAGAGAGAGATAAATCTCTATTTTATCACATCTTGAACTGACTAAAACATTGGACCCCCATCCCTTTATATAGGAGGGATGACATTACAAGAATAGAAAATAATTTAAACCGACAACCAATTATCCTAAACTGACTCTAACTAATTAACCGACTAACTACCAAATTTGAAATTCAAATAAGACTAATTAGAATCACACGCGATCTCTTTATTTAAAATTGCGACAACTTAAAAAACGTAAATAAAATTAACGGCCACAATTTAAATAATTAGACGGCCCTACATGTCGAGTTCACGCTGCATCATGCATCCCTTTGGTAGTTAGATTGGATGTGTCCTAGAAGAATCCCCCGATAATCAGATACCAAAAGACGATGAATCATAGTCGACAACAACTACAACAACATGAAGAACAATGGTATGGCTGCAAGGACTGCCTTCACTAACACCAAACCTCCATCCCGCAACAAAAAGGATGCCTTCCACCCCAAGAGCTTATGTTCTAGTTTCTCAATGACTGATAAACGATCTGTTAGACCGAAACGACCGTAACTCAGAGGTAGCCCCTTTCTTGGATCAAAGAAAACTCAAAGGTAGCCCCGACTACGAATTGAAAGTGAACCACGATCAATGCCCAACAACAAAGCACACTTAACAGTCTCATCGCCTGACAAATTAAATGGAACCATAATAGACTTAATCCGATTAATTCTTAGACTAGACAGTTATTCGAAGATGTCAAGAACAACTGTCGTTTCCTTTCCCTCCTCCTTTCTCTATTCAATGAAGAAGATGGTGTCGTCCGTGCACTAAAGCAGAGGAATGGACATATTTCCAGCATGTATCCTTCATAAAGACTATGGTATACCACTCGCTTCACCATGCAGGCAAAGATGTCAGTTGTCAGAACAAAGAGCAATCGTGACATGGGGCAACCTTAGCAAACAACTAGTGCGATCGAAAGAAACTGCCCTCAGGTCGCTTGTTAATCAAAACTGCATAGGATGTCATTGTAAGACATCTCTTTATCCATGAAATCCACGAATCCGAGAATCCTCTTCTTGCCAGAGCAAACAATAAAAAGCGTCACTAACAAATCATATGATTTGGAAAATCCCACCATCTACAACAACCAGTTAGTATGTTTCCACTTTCAATTCGTCACTATATCCGTAGCCATCACAAGATTGTCCACTATCTGTCTCCCCGAGAGAAAAGCCAACTACACTGGGAGAGGGAATATCATGTCATCAATAACATTTCTCAACATGTTCACCAGGACTTTGGCCACCACAGATAAATAGTGTTCCACAATGCAATCGGGCAGTAGTCCTCCATAAGTTCTAAGACCTCCTTCTTTGGAAGAAGGAACACGAGTGCTTTGTTAACTATGTCAAAACCAGCATCTGCCTATGTAAATTCCTTCATCAGAACCACTACATCATCCCCCACACCCCAGAACTCAATAGAAAAAATCAGAAATCCATTTGCTCCTAGAGCTCCTTCTGCATTCAAGGTTAGTACTGTTGCTCGTACATCCTCCCTTCCAAACTCATCTATCAGATGTATGCCCTGGAGAATAGAAACATATGTATCGATGATGCCCAACCATCACCACTCTGCACCCATCCCCGCGAGAGGTATTACGGAAGTAATCCGCCAAGGCTCTGCCCATATGTTTGTCTCCATCAGCATGTACTCCGCACAATATTACGTTGTGAAACAAGTTTCGATGCTTTCTGCTATAAGCTACAGCATGAAATAATCAGGTATTGGCATCACCCTCTTTGATCCATCTCTATATGGATATCTACCTTCACTCTACCACTTTCTTATCCTCCTCCTGGATGGTCTTGTAAAAACCAGCCCTCACCTCAATTCCAGTGTAAAAACATCTTGATTATCTTCAAGTCGGATAGTCTAGATACTTTAGTCTGCATGGCATCCCTACGAGCGTTGCAAGAGACACGCAAGTCTTTCTTGAACCTACTCAGCCATTTACGAAAAGCAACAAACTTGCAACTAGACCACATATCTTCACTTCCCAGCTATATGTTCCATGGACCCCTCCCCCAGAAACCATGATCTCTCAAATCAAAAAAAAAGGTGACTCTCAATAGACTCCCACACAATTGGTGTGTCTAGACCCAGGGCATGATGAAACGCACGCCAGAGGGCATGTTTCCATCAACTCCACTGATCCCAGAAAGTGATCCAACCTTGAATGGGACCCCAAGCTCCTCCAAATGTATCGGGTGTATGGTGCATCAAGAACCTCCATCTGCAACTCCCCTATTGTCCCCGTAAAATCACTAGAACCAAGTTCCAGCCCTCCGTCATATTGGGATCAGTCTGAGGAAAGTAATATGACATTGAAACCTCCTCCAACGAACCACATTGATGCTAGAAATCTTTCCCTAGTCCACTGAAGCTCTGCCTAAAGCTCCAGCCTCTCCACCGAATCCACATACCCATATACGCAAGATACACATAACAATATACCATAATATTAGAAAAAATGTTATAGCGCTGCTTCTTTATTCGGACTTCTCTCAGCCCGTCGCCTTCATCTCCGGTCTCTCAGCCGCTGCTTCTTTATTCGGACTTCTCTTCTCATTCGAGAGCTGGAGGGGACGCTGTGGTCCTCCATCCGGTTGTTGTGGGTCAGCCACCTATCCCGGCGATCTTGGATCCGTTTTCCTCTGATTATGGCGCGGCGTCGCCCCCTATTTGTGATTCTTCTGTGGTGGTGGGACTTTCTCCTACGTCCCGTTATGGCCGAAGTTACTCTCGGAGGCGCCACTTTTTCTCCAGTCCCGTTGTGTTTTCTACTTGCCAATCATTGCGCGAGGTGGTTGCGGAGGCGGCTAGCCTTGATCCTTTGGCTGACCAGCGCCACTCTGGTTTTTGAATGCACCTCTCCACTTTGGTGCTTTTTTGGGGGTTTTTCGTTTTTGGGCTTTCATACCTGTTTTTGATGAAGATTGTATCTTGGAACGTTCGTGGCTTGGGTGATGCGGATCGTAGGCGCATTTTGGGCGCGCGCCTTGTTGAATGGTCTTGTGATATCACGTTCATACAGGAGACGAAGATGCCGGCTATGGACGATGCTATGTGGCGTTCTTTTGGGGCTGGTCAGATAAACGAATTCTGTGCGCTGGATGCTTTGGGTACTAGGGGAGGTGCTTTTTTGGCCTGGCGATCGTCGCGCTTCTCCTTTTCGTCGTGTAGGCTGGGCCGTCACTCTATTTCGGTGA